>JALXFT010002968.1:0-29433 GCA_023376895.1 Aspiorhynchus laticeps | reverse complement strand
AAAACTGTGCCAAAGCCATTACTTTCAAAATGAGTGCTGTAGTATAACCACCAGGAAGGCAGTGATGTGTGTACTGAATTTGGTGAAAGTACAGTGTGTTACAGTAAAGTTATTAACAATTTTTCATGTTAAAAATTCATAAAAAATGTGCCAAAGCAATTATCTACAAAATGAGTGTTGTAGTATAACTACGAAGTAGATCAGTGATGTGTGAACTGAATTTGGTGAAAGTACAGTGTGTTACAGTAAAGTTATTAACAATTTTTCATGTTAAAAATTCATAAAAAATGTGCCAAAGGAATTACTTTCCAAAATGAGTGTTGTAGTATAACCATCAAGGAAGTAGCAGTGATGTGTGGACTGAATATGGTGAAAGTAGAGTGTGTTACAGTAAAGTTATTAAAAATTTTTCATAATTAAAATCTCATAAAAAACTGTGTCAAAGCCATTATTTTCAAAATGAGTGTTGTAGTATAACCACCAGGAAGGCAGTGATGTGTGAGACTGAATATGGTGAAAGTAAGTGTGTTACAGTAAAGTTATTAAAATATTCATATTAAAATTCATAAAAAATGTGTCAAAGCCATTATTTTCAAAATGAGTGTTGTAGTATAACTAGCAGGAGAGCAGTGATGTTTGAACTGAATTTGGTGGAAGTACAGTGTGTTACAGTAAAGTTATTAACAATATTTCATAATACAAATTCATAAAAAATATGCCAAAGCATTTACTTCCCAAATGAGTGTTGTAGTATAACCATCAGGAAGCCAGTGATGTGTGGACTGAATATGGTGAAAGTACAGTATGTTACAGTAAAGTTATTAACAATTTTTCATAATGAAAATTCATAAAAATTGTGTCATAGTAATTATCTACAAAATGAGTGTTGTAGTATAACCACCAGGAAGGCAGTGATGTGTGAGCTGAATTTGGTGAAAGTACAGTGTGTTACAGTAATGTTATTAAAAAAAATGATAATTAAAATTCTTAAAAACTGTGCCAAAGCCATTACTTTCAAAATGAGTGCTGTAGTATAACCACCAGGAAGGCAGTGATGTGTGTACTGAATTTGGTGAAAGTACAGTGTGTTACAGTAAAGTTATTAACAATTTTTCATGTTAAAAATTCATAAAAAATGTGCCAAAGCAATTATCTACAAAATGAGTGTTGTAGTATAACTAGAAGTAGATCAGTGATGTGTGAACTGAATTTGGTGAAAGTACAGTGTGTTACAGTAAAGTTATTAACATTTTTTCATGTTAAAAATTCATAAAAAATGTGCCAAAGGAATTACTTTCCAAATGAGTGTTGTAGTATAACCATCAAGGAGCAGTGATGGTGACTGAATTGGTGAAAGTAAGTGTGTTACAGTAAAGTTATTAAAATATTCATATTAAATCATAAAATGTGCAAAGCATTATTTCAAATGAGTGTTGTAGTATAACCACAGGAAGGCAGTGATGGTGGCTGAATTGGTGAAAGTAAGTGTGTTACAGTAAAGTTATTAAATTTTCATATTAAAATTCATAAAATGTGTCAAAGCATTATTTCAAAATGAGTGTTGTAGTATAACTAGCAGGAAGCAGTGATGTTTGAACTGAATTTGGTGAAAGTACAGTGTGTTACAGTAAAGTTATTAACAATTTTCATATACAAATTCATAAAAAATGCAAAGCATTACTCCAAATGAGTGTTGTAGTATAACACAGGAAGCAGTGATGTTGACTGAATTGGTGAAAGTACAGTTGTTACAGTAAAGTTATTAACAATTTTCATAATAAAATTCATAAAATGTGCAAGATTTTCAAATGAGTGTTGTAGTATAACCACAGGAAGCAGTGATGTGTGCTGAATTTGGTGAAAGTACAGTGTGTTACAGTAGTTATTAAAAAAAATATATTAAAATTCTAAAAATGTGCCAAAGCATTACTTTCAAAATGAGTGTGTAGTATAACCACAGGAAGGCAGTGATGTGTGACTGAATTTGGTGAAAGTACAGTGTGTTACAGTAAAGTTATTAATTTTATTTAAATTCATAAAAAATGTGCAAAGCATTATTCAAAATGAGTGTTGTAGTATAACAGAAGGCAGTGATGTGTGACTGAATTTGGTGAAAGTACAGTGTGTTACAGTAAAGTTATTAACATTTTTCATGTTAAAATCATAAAAAATGTGCCAAAGGAATTACTTTCAATGAGTGTTGTAGTATAACTAGAAGGCAGTGATGGTGACTGAATTGGTGAAAGTAAGTGTGTTACAGTAAAGTTATTAAATATTCATATTAAATCATAAAATGTGCAAAGCATTATTTCAAATGAGTGTTGTAGTATAACCACAGGAAGCAGTGATGGTGGCTGAATTGGTGAAAGTAAGTGTGTTACAGTAAAGTTATTAAATTTTCATTTAAAATTCATAAAAATTGCAAAGCATTATTTCAAAATGAGTGTTGTAGTATAACTAGCAGGAGAGCAGTGATGTTAGAATTTGGAAGTACAGTGTGTTACAGTAAAGTTATTAACAATTTTCATATTACAAATTCATAAAAAATTGCCAAAGCATTTACTTCCCAAATGAGTGTTGTAGTATAACCATCAGGAAGCCAGTGATGTGTGACTGAATTGGTGAAAGTACAGTTGTTACAGTAAAGTTATTAACAATTTTTCATAATAAAATTCATAAAAATTGTGCAAGAATTATTCAAAATGAGTGTTGTAGTATAACCACCAGGAAGGCAGTGATGTGTGACTGAATTTGGTGAAAGTACAGTGTGTTACAGTAAGTTATTAAAAAAAATATAATTAAAATTCTTAAAAATGTGCCAAAGCCATTACTTTCAAAATGAGTGTGTAGTATAACCACCAGGAAGGCAGTGATGTGTGTACTGAATTTGGTGAAAGTACAGTGTGTTACAGTAAAGTTATTAAAATTTTTCATTTAAAAATTCATAAAAAATGTGCCAAAGCAATTATTACAAAATGAGTGTTGTAGTATAACAGAAGTAGATCAGTGATGTGTGAACTGAATTTGGTGAAAGTACAGTGTGTTACAGTAAAGTTATTAACAATTTTTCATGTTAAAAAATCATAAAAAATGTGCAAAGGAATTACTTTCCAAATGAGTGTTGTAGTATAACCATCAAGGAAGGCAGTGATGTGTGGACTGAATATGGTGAAAGTAGAGTGTGTTACAGTAAAGTTATTAAAAATAATTCATAATTAAAATTCATAAAAACTGTGTCAAAGCCATTATTTTCAAAATGAGTGTTGTAGTATAACCACCAGGAAGGCAGTGATGTGTGAGCTGAATTTGGTGAAAGTACAGTGTGTTACAGTAAAGTTATTAACAATTTTTCATGTTACAAATTCATAAAAAATGTCAAAGGCATTACTTTCAAAATGAGTGTTGTAGTATAACTAGCAGGAGAGCAGTGATGTTTGAACTGAATTTGGTGAAAGTACAGTGTGTTACAGTAAAGTTATTAACAATTTTTCATGTTACAAATTCATAAAAAATGTGTCAAAGGCATTACTTTCAAAATGAGTGTTGTAGTATAACCATCAGGAGAGCAGTTATGTGTGCACTGAATATGGTGAAAGTACAGTGTGTTACAGTAAAGTTATTAATTATTATGTCCAATAACGGTGAAGTTATTAAAACATTTTCATAATAAAAAATCATAAACATATGCCAAAGCAATTACTTTCAAAATGAGTGTTGTAGTATAACCAGCAGGAGAGCAGTGATGTGTGAGCTGAATTTGGTGAAATTACAGTGTGTTACAGTAAAGTTATTAACCATTTTTCATAATAAAAATTCATAAAAAATGTGCCAAATCAATTACTTTCAAAATGAGTGTTGTAGTATAACCAGCATAAGAGCAGTGAGGTGTGAACTGAATTTGGTGGAAGTAGAGTGTGTTACAGTAAAGTTATTAACTATTTTTCATAATAAATATTAATAAAAAAATGTGTCAAAGGCATTACTTTCAAAATGAGTGTTGTAGTATAACCAGCAGGAGAGCAGTGATGTGTAAATTGAATTTGGTGACACTACAGTGCGTTAGTGTAAAGTTATTGAGGAGTATTTTATTAGTAAAAAAAAATCGCGTTTGGCACTTTGCAGACGGTCCCTTAGGACTTGTCTCTCAGACGCCAGCGCATTTAGATCAATGTATTTTATACAGAGCGGAGGAAAGCTTGTTTTGAGGAAACCTCGCTTGTAGCTCGTTTTCTACATCCCTAAAAAAAGAAAAGAGGCGTCATTTGTGTATTAAAAACGATTTGCTCGCGAGTTATTGATCCGGAAAAGTTGAATCTGTCAATATCTTGCTAACTTTACCGAACTAGATGCTTGGCCAAGTTTTGTATTGTTTACAGAAATGATGCACGTTCTCATCTTTTTTCTCTGTTAATTATCACGTTGCTCTGCGTGTCTGTTTATCGTCAAAGCACCAACTTAGAATGCCTAATGTTGGTTTGATTGCTTGTGTTACACGAGAAAATGAATAAGTTTGCCTACCTGATGTTGTAGATTAATGTGTGTGCGGTTCGGGTCGCGACTCGCGGTCTTTATGTCAAACGGTTCTGGTCTGGTACAGAAATAAATTAGTGCTGCTCTGGGATAACGGGTCAGGTGTTCTGTTAAGTACTGTTGGTGCACGTTTATCAAACACCACCCATACAGGACTCTGCTTTAAACTGCTTTGCCCCAGGTAGCCAAAACGATCCGGCCTGATAACGGCCCAAATCCGGCAAGCCAGAAGAAATAACTCGGCCCGGATGCGGTTGCCGGACTCTTGTGAATTACGGGAGTGAATGACGCGCCAGAATCGGCCCGAGTACGCTGGCCCGAGTCCGGCTGCCGAAACTGAACCAACACTGCCGGCATTGGGCCACAATCACGCCAGCATAGATTATACAATTAGCCAGTACTGGCCCGAGTCTGGATTCCAAATGGAAATGTATGTAAAAATACAAACCAATATTTATTTAATTAATAACAACAAATTTTACCCAAACAATATTAGCTTGTTTGCTATATAGCCTACATGGATAAGAACTGTTCATGTAATTAATTGGTTCTCTTAAAACTACAAAAAATGTATTATTAAAGACTTCCTCCAGTCTTTTTTTTTTAACAATGTTGTTTCCACAAATATCACACACACACACACACACACAAACACACATGCAGTTCCCACCTCAATACCCCCAAGTAAGAATGACACCATATAAATGTAAAAATATTATTTGAATTTATTATTGAAAAACTGACATCAACAAATGCATAAAAACACTTTAGAACCTCTAAGAACTCCCAGGACCTCAAGTTTATCCTAAAAGAGGGACAGAAAAAAGGAAAGGGAGATAAAGAGGGGACACATATTGACACATAGTTAGTCAGATCTCAGTGATCTTAATGGTAAATGGTAAATTTGGAGCATACCTTAAGAAGAATTTCTTTGTTGTAGGACCTACTCTCTTCTTCCATGCCATCTGTTTATAAACTTCTCAGTTTCTCCATCCAGCACACTGCAGTATTTGCAGAAAAGTACATCAATAAATATGTGTATGTGTATGTGTGTGTGTCAAGTCACTATTATTTGTATAGCACTTTTAACAATGCAAATTGTGTCAAAGCAGCTTTACATCAACTTGATATAAAGCTGGATGGCTTTATATCAGCTTTACAGTATTTAGATGGGGAAATAGTTTGTCGGAATAGTGTCATTCTCCTCTGGTCAGACAAAATCAGCCGTTTAAATCTAGGCTGCAGCAGAGTCTATCTCTGGGGCTCATCTAGGTTTGGTCCGCTGACGTTCAGGGCTGTAGAGGTCATCTTTAGGTGCTGATCCACCTCTGATCTGGATACAGTCTGGATCTGGGTGGCTACGGTGACCTTGGAATAAGAAAGAAACAGACTAATATTAGCGTAGATATATTTTTAAGCTGGAAAAATGCAGTTTTACAAATGCTAGAAACATGTTTTTCGAAAGAAAGATTGCTATCAAAAAGTACGCCTAGGTTCCTAGCTGATGACGAAGAATTTACAGAGCAGCCATCAAGAATTAGATAGGTTATTACATGCAAAAGTTTTTGGTCCGATAATTAACACCTCTGTTTTTTTTCAGAATTTAGCAGTAAGAAATTGCTAGCCATCCAGTTTTTGATATCAACTATACATTCTGTTAGTTTTGCAAATTGATAAGTTTCATCGGGTCGAGAAGAAATATAGAGCTGAGTATCATCAGCATAACAGTGAAAGCTAACACCATGTTCCCTAATGATATCTCCCAAGGGTAACATGTAAAGCGTGAAAAGTAAGGGGTGTGTATGTGTGTGTGTCAGTCTGGTATGTGTGTATATAGTCTGGTATATGTGTATATAGTTTGCCTATTTTAAACATGAAGCTGGTTATCCATAAAGACCAGGTAGGAAGATGATGAAGAAAAAAAAATAAAAAAATTATATATTATGTTATGTGGTCACAGTTATCAGAAATTCAGAGTACTTTTTCACTTTTTGCAGACATTATTATGTTGTAGATTTAATTTAAAACTAATACAGTTTTACAGTTTAAAATGACAAAAAAAGAAAAAGGTCTATAAAAATTTGGCCACCCTGCATGGTCACTACTACTTGACCACTTACAACACCCTGACTCAAACAGTACAAGAAAATTAATCTTAAGATATTATGTACTAGCCCATCTGATTACAATATCCTAAAATAAACCATATATTTGCACATCTACTCTATAGCAAAATATAACATTCAATTACTTACATGGCACAAGTGAACTCTTTTCAGATGATCTTGACAAGTCTGATAAAAAAAATATAAAAAAGCAATCACAAAATTATTAGAAGAAGTGTAGCAGGAACATTATTACACCATTCACATAATATGTTGTGTAAATAACTAAAATTCACAAACAACCTACAAAATACATAACTTTTAAAAAAGATCAGATGATGCTTGACTGTTAAATAAATAAATAAATAACTGCTGCATGACATATATTTAATGAACCTAAATAAAAAAAATATTGAGAAAATGTTTGACAGTCAGCTTGAAAAAATATACTTACAAAGCCAAAGACTTGTGACAAGTGCTGTGGAGGCTTTGGGGTGCAGCAGCTACTGACACAGAAACAAAGGGGAGAAGAAGTAAACGCATCACTCAATATCAGATAATGCATATATCTGTACAAACTGAACATGGCAAATCCAAGATGCAGGATGACTGCTAGACTGATCACTTACAACAATCGGATGACAATCTGAAAAAAGAAAGAAAAAATAATAAATATTTTCATTATTGAAAATAATTATAATTTTACTTGAATATGACTTATTTCTTCCCTGGTGTACATGCATGCATGTTTTACTGTTATTGTAATTCTGTGTTATTAAAAAGCAGAATTATTATTATCATCATCTTCTCATAAGGCTTGTGAGAGTCTACTGTCTCTCGCTCGCTCTATCACACACGCTGAGAGAGAGAGAGAGAGAGAGGTCGCTCTATCACACACGCTGAGAGAGAGAGAGGTCGCTCTATCACACACGCTGAGAGAGAGAGAGAGAGAGAGAGAGAGAGGTCGCTCTATCACACACGCTGAGAGAGAGAGAGGAGAGAGAGAGGTCGCTCTATCACACACGCTGAGAGAGAGAGAGAGAGAGAGAGAGGTCGCTCTATCACACACACTGAGAGAGAGAGAGAGAGCGCGCGTTCAGTGGGCGTTAGTGTCTCGCGCTCTCACTCAGGCAAATCGGTGAGACAACACTGCTTAAATGTGAAAATATGATTAATGTAATTAAAATAATATATAGGCTAAACTAAATTACCTTAACCGAATGAATGTGAAACGAAAGGATTTTCTCAATTCTAGCAATCTGCGCAAATGACGTCATACAGTTATAACGGCATTAACGGTAATTAACGGTGCTGAAGAGCGGGCCGTTGAAAATAAAACGGAAAGACCGTTTATGTGAACAGTAAGCTTGTGGTACATTTAAATGACAGTCCGTCGATTTTATACTTATGTACACAAAAAATACTTTACCTTAGGAAAGCTCTACCGTCAGGCGACGTCCGGCTGTGCGTGCGCGTGATGTGACGGACCGCAGCTTATAGCCCGCAGCTCGGACCTCTTTCGCGGGCTTTGCACGTGAGGTGTACAATAGTCAAAGTTACATTTATATCTATTTTTTTTTTTTTTTTTTTTTAATCATATGAGATGTACATTTAAGTCATTAGCTCGTTATATTTTCCCTGGCAAAAAATAAATAAATAAAAACACACATATATATGTAAAGCCCATCTATGACAAGTAATGACTTACTCTACTCAAATCATCCATATAATCGTCATTTATTAACAGCTCGACAGAAGTTCTAAAACAGATACATAAATAGGCTTGGTTGGTAGCAAGTTGAAACCAAAATGATTCAACACCCCCATATATCAGGTGCAAACGTGCAATATTTACATGCTGTCTGCACAAGATATTTTAAGGCACATGATTATACAAAATATCCTGCATAAAAAAATGTTACATCCGACAACAAATAAAACAAAACTTATTTACCTCCAAAAAGAGAAATCACAGCCACCCATTTGGCGTTCAGCACATTCCTCCAAAGCCAATGCCATGCCATTCATAAAGGACGTGAGGCTAAAAACACCGTACTCACCCAGTTCTAGAATGACCCATATATATACTATATATATATATTTACAGTTATTAATATAGTTTCACTCACTGATTTCAGATGGCAGCAGAGGATCACTTATTGACTCATTCTACCCAGCTTAAGTTTTGCTTATTTGGACATAATAAAATCACTATTATAACATCTGAAATCATATTTTGTAAAAGTTTACCACTTCTTATGATGTATCAGTTTTTGCAATCACACACAGTCGGAAAGTTTTGATTTAGATGAAGAGAACATTTTTAAATTAAAAGCAAATCCATTTGAGGTCAGCCTAAAAATTAATATAAATATAAATAAAAATTTAAATAAAATTAAATAAATAACTTTGACAGGCAAACGGTTTGACAACTCTACAGCGTTTTGTTTAAAAATATTTTGTAATTTTATAATTCAGCCTAATTGATTGATTGTGTGTGTACAGGTTTAACCTCCATTGTGGGGACCAAATATTCACACAAGGAGTAAAACCTGAATTTTTGTCATTTTAGGACTGACACTTGTGGCCCACAGTCGGGCTGAATGTGGCTAAATGCGCCGTTTCTCAACCAGAATCGGGCCAGATCCACAGATCCAAAACCTAACCAAATCTGGCAACCATTACTGGGCCGGATCTGGCTCACTTCTGGCAAGCCGCTGCCAGCACACAGCCGAGTGAGCCGACACTCAGCCGCATTCGGCCCGATTCCGCTGGCTACCTGGGGCGTCTCTCCGTCAGATAACCCATGTGTGTGATGCGCCATTTACAGGTGTTTCCCTAAACTGTCACACAACTCAAATATTTTTCCGCCAAGGGGTGAGAACTTCATGATTACGAAAACGATTGTTAATTTTTGTTAATTATTATTTTATTTCAGTTAGTTTTTCAATAACTATCAGTCAATAAATTGGGAAAAAGTAACTCGCGTTACTTTTTTGAAAAAGTAACTCAGATATTTTCTTGTAAATTAAAAAGTAATGCGTTACTTTACTAGTTACTTGAAAAAAGTAATATTATTACGTAACTCGCGTTACTTGTAATGCGTTACCCCCAACACTGATCATAATGATACGGTTATAGATGTGTTAGGTCGTGTTATGTAAGCTATTATAGTATATACAATGGAAATGAAAGTAAACGTTTGGCTGCTTATCAATTTTAAAGAGAGGATTATTTAACAGTAAGGTAGATATTACAAATGAATCCGTGCACTTTTAGTGTCTCGCTAAAGGCCTCTGCATCTGGCCCGAGTATATTTCGCTATCTGGGACGGATTCGGCGTTATGATTGGTCAGATTATCTGTCAATCAAGTTAATTGTGACGACACACACACAAAAAAAAATCTAAATAAGAATTCTAAATAAATGACGTAACAGACCGGATTAGCACAGAACATATAAATAAGAGTACCACTGTCAGTCTCCTGTAGTCTTAACCTCCTATTGTTTCTTCAGACTGAAGAGTCAGAAACCATAACAAACAGTAGTCAAATACAGAGTACAAACGCAGTCTACAGATAGAAAACAACAGAAAGCGTTCATGAACGTAAATGTGGAGATGGGCAGTAGCAGCACTCAACCAACGAGTGGCGCTGTTGTTTCTGCTCAGAGAAATCCCAGCATCCAGGCCACTGAACATCAAACAACAAGGAGAAACTTCTGCACATTATTCCGGACTCTGTGGAGAGCATTAACACGTGTCTTCCGAGTGAATCGGCACAGATCAAGAGACGGTGAGCTTCCAGTTATTACTACTCTGATTCATGTCAATTCTAACCTATTTCTGGTTTTATATTTGATCTCCACTCCCAACTGGCTCCTCACCTGATCGGCACAGGTGTGTTTAGTCAGAAGCAGCTGCTGGAGTTCATTAACATGTTGTTGTGTGCTTTTCAGAACTTCTTTATGAAGTGGGAGAAATATTAGGAGCAGGAGCAGATGGCTATGTCTGTCAAGCAGTAAGAGTATCGGATGGCCAAAGGGTACGTTGCTCTTTTCTTCTGTCAACTTTGAGTCCTGACAGTGTTTAAAGATTGTAAATGATCATGTACACAAAAAGGGATCAGTTTACTTACGTTTGCGATTTATTTTCTTCTTGTTTTAGGTGGCCATCAAATTTGTCATGAGGCAAGGGGCTGCAAACAGCTGTGCACTGGTAAGTTGATGAGACTTTATTCTTCATGAAATTCTCTATTAAGGATTGTTTTATTAAATTGTAATTTAGTAATTGATTACTTTTTTACTCTCTTTAGTTAGGAGATTTGAAATTAATTGAGAGCCAACTAACATTTTAATCTCTTTTCTTTAGCCTGGGCTACAAGAGGCAGATATGATGAGCAGGGTACAAACCATCCCTCCCTGAAAACATCATACTATTCAAAGAAGTTTTGGTCTTGGAAGATTACATCGCTTTGGTCATGGAGCTTCCTCATCCCTGCTTAAAACTGTCTGAGTTCCTCAGACAAAACTCAGGGCACATTACTGAGGAAATGGCAAAACACCTCGTGCGTCAGCTCATCCTGGCTTTGCACCATTGCAATTTGTGCGGTGTGTATCACTTTGATACACACCTAGGCAACATTTTGGTAAGCACTGACACGCTGCAGCTGAAGTTGATAGACTTTAGCCGTGCCCAGCACATTACAGCAACAGGTGAGTGGGCTTTTGAACACAATTGACTGATGACTACAGTCTACTAACGATGTTTGACTAAACACTGGAAATGTATTTTCTACAGAAACTGAAGGACGTGGTTTGTCCTTCGTTACTGCTGTCAGGAGAGGCAAAAGAGATCTAAGCAGGGTGATGAACACATCGTCTCAGCCATGGAATGGGATTGGGATGAAGTTCACCTGTCCAGTGGTGAGACCAATAACAAGAACCAAGTGGAAATAACATTATTATTGCTTGAAAAACTAAAGTGACAGTAATCATTATTGGAGTCAAAATGAGAAAAGTGAGGAACAATGTAAGGACAAACATGACTAATCAGCTCTCTTCTGAATACTTTCACAGAATTGAACAATCTTCTAGAGGTACTTGAGACCGAGACATCATGGACCACCTTAGAAGATGTTCTAAATCATGAGTGGTTTAGAGAGCCCCTCCACAGCGAATGATGGAGAAAGAAACTGCTAAATGTAAGCATCAGAAAGAGAAAAGGTTTTTTTTATCAATTCAGGCCTTTTAAGTCAAAAAGAGCTCTCTTCAGTTTAAAACAGAACTTTATTTGCATGTCAAATCAGGTAAGATATCAGAAAATACATATCTTTATGACACAAAGTGTCATGTAATGTTTTTTAAACTGCTGTGCTGTCAGTATAACAGCCAACTGCAGGATTGAGTGGTCCTTTAAAACCTCTTGCTAAACTCTTGCTTTCCTCTTTCACAGCGTGCAGGAACAGAAAGGCAGTAGGTTTGAAGCTTTGCTGGGAGAGCGGTGGCAGAAAACACTGGCGAGAGCACTTTGTCCTCCAGGACTGAACCAGCACAGAAGCAGCACTACATGTGTTCTGCCTCAAAGGGAGAGCGTTAGAAAGAGAGAGGAACCAGTGGAAACCAGGAAAGTGTTATAATTCACCTCTGTGCTCCTGCACTGCCTTCTGCAGTCCCCAAAAAGAAAAGGCTTGCCTCCATTCTCCTCCCCTAAAGAAAGAAGTCCCCTCTCCTCACAGCTCCTCCAAAACTTCTCCTCCAGTACCCACTGTGCAGACAAAAAACAGAAAATCCTAAGGCATCTTAAGTAGATAATTGATAGTAGTAATAGATACTAGACAGACATAGTAGATATTAGTAGATTAGTACAAACAAAACATGGACAGTCCTTAGATATTATCATTATTACAAAATATATCTAGAATAAGTTAACCTATAAAAATGACATATAAAACAACAACAAAAAAAAGTAAAAATAAAAATAACCTATAAACATATATGTAAAAATAAATTATAATAAAAAAATTTGTGCAGTAATTTCTTTACATACATTTTAAATATCAAAATAAATAGATAAATAGTAAATAAGTTTCAGTAAATAGATAAATGTCATTAAATCAAATGTGCAAAAAGTAACAAAATAGACTGTAGATTAGGGATGCACCGATCCAATACTCAGTATTGGTATCGGCTCCGATACTGGCATTTTCGGTCGGATCAGGTATCGGTCAAACGATCCAAATCCGATATCGTGCGTATACTATTCTGTGTTATTGTTAAGTCCCACGAAAGGCACAAAACATTATAAATCACCATAAAGTTTTGGTGCACTATATTTCAAGTGTTCTGAATATTGTGTAATATTCGGTTCCTGTGAAAAGCTGTTTACGTGAATATTCATTAGTTCCTCTATTGTGGCCGTGTCCTAGAGACAACGCGCAAACAAATGTAACTGAAAATATTAGTGCACGCTCTTCAAATAACTTCTTGTTTAATGGATTATTCAAAAAGGTAATGAAGTTTCAATGTTAAGCATTAAAGCATTAACAGTGTCAAAACAATGAATTTTGACAATGAAACAAATTTGAACTGCTTCTTCTTCATGGGATAGCATTACGTGCTAGCTGCCTCCCACTGAAGACTGGAGTAATGATGCTGAAAATTCATTAAGCAATCCATTATATTTTAACAGATTGTAGTAATATTTTACAATATTACGTTTTTTCCTGTATTTTTAAATAAATGCAGGATGGATGAGCATAAGAGACTTTTGACCAGCCCAGTTGCCTTGAATAAGCAGAACGCTCTCAGGCACATCCTGAATGATAGAAACAGAGGAGCGCTCAGTAGCATGTTTACCCACCGTGCAAAGCACATAATTGCAATCTCTCCCGAGGGGGAATCTCCGACATCCTCCCCACCAAATAACGTAAACACGCCCCTGGGAGAGCTGAGGAGACATACATGTATTACGTTATATTGTTTGATATGGTTTATTACTTTATAAAATATATGCCAAAATATGCATTTATTTCTGTTAACTGATCCATGTTAATTGAGTAAATTAATTAAGAAACTGTCCAACTATACTATATAACAATCTGTCTCAATTTCAGGTTCCTCCGGAGAGCCAGGACTGTCAAATAATAGGCTGAGTCTCTTTTATTGTTGTTGTCTGTGTGTGTGTGTGTGTTCAGCAGAGTTTGATTCAAGCCATTTGAATCCCACTTTGTAGAATTGAGCATTGATAATATTGAGTGCCTGATAATGTTACAGCTAGTGCTGTTCAAATCATGCTGTTTGTTAGGGTCGATTGTGGCTTGCAGCTTTCTGGAGAAACACTCATTTAAATAACTTCACACTCAGCATCCTGTTCAGTATACCCGTCATAGTCATAGTCCTCAATGCTGTGTGTTTTTTGGAACAAATCTACCAGTATTTTGAAAAGGTCCTGTTCACACATGATCTTTTACCAGTAAAAACTAGACCGATATAAAGTTGGTTCGTTTAACGTTGGATGATAGACAGATATTCAGCTGCGACAACTTCAATAAATTCTTAGTGGACGAGTATAATTGTATAAAAGCTGTAGGCCAGCTAGGGACTGTCTAAAGTACATGTAAAAGGATAAAACGATCTAAATGTTTTTTTACATTGTTTTTAAAACGAGCAATTTGTGCACCAAGGTCTTTGAAAGATATAAAGACAAACACTTACAATGCTCACTTGAATTTAAATAAGAAATATTGTAAACAAGATATTTGATAATGGTTATTATCATATCATTACTATTAATAAATATATTAATAAAATAAAAACTATATTACAAATCATTATCATTCCATAATCCAGTGGTTATGCAGTAGGCTTATTCCAGGTCCTTGTGAGAACATTTTAATGTTTGTTATATTCGCAGAAGTATGACACCAAAAAAAAGTACATGCTATTAAAATTTAAACCAATAAATAAATTCATTCAAAATAAATACTCTTCTGTGTCAATTTCATGGTGTGTGTCTTGTTACTGTTTTTATGAGAACATTTTGATATTTGTTTTAGTCACGGATCTACAGTCATGGCCAAAAATATCAGCACCCTTGGTAAATATGATCAAAGAAGGCTGTGAAAATTAATCTGTATTGTTAATCCTTTTGATCTTTTATTTAAAAAAAAAATCACAAAAATCTAACCTTTCATTGGATAATAAGAATTTCAAGTGGGGGGAAATATCATTATGAAATAAATGTTTTTCTCAAATGCAGGATGGACACAATTATTGGCACCCCTAGAAATTCTTATGAGTAAAATATCTCTGAAGTATATTCCCATTCATATTCACAATTTTGAGCACTCCAGGGTGATTATGAACATGAAATTATCCAGCCATGGCTTCCTGTTTCACAGAAATATAAATAGGAGGGAAAACAAAGCCCAAATTCCCTTAACCATCCATCACAATGAGAAAAACCAAAGAATATATTTCTGATGTGCAGCAAAATATAATTGAGCTTCACAAATTAGTGAAGTGGCTTTAAGAAAAGAGCTAGAGCAGTGAAGATTCCCATTTCCACCATCAGGGCAATAATTAAGAATTTCCTATCAACAGAAAATGTTACGAAACTGCCTGGAAGAGGACGTGTGTCTATATCGTCCTAATGCACGGTGAGGAGGAGAGTTTGAGTGGCTAAAGACTCTCCAAAGACCACAGCTGGAGAATTGCAGAAAATAGTTGAGTCTTGGGGTCAGAAACCTAAAAACAATTGTCAAACAGCACCTACATCACCACATGTGATGGACACGACACGACACGACTGGAACTTCAAATGGGACTGGCTTCTATGGTCAGATGAAACAAAAAAAAATTGCTTTTTAGCAGCAAACACTCAAGATGGGTTTGGTGAACACAGGGGTAAAAAGTACCCCATGTGTACAATGAAATATACTGCTGCATTTTTTATGTTGTGGGCCTATATTTCTTCTGGAGGTCTTGGTCATCTTGTTTAGACACAAGGCATCATGGATTCTATCAAATACCAACAGATAAAAAAATCAATAATTGACTGACTCTGTTAGAAATCTTACAATGGGCCATGTTTGGATCTTCCAACCGTACAATAATCCAAACACAAACCTCAAAAACAACACAAAAAAAACAAGCCTTTGCTATGGCCATTCCAGTCCTCTGACCTGAACCCTTTAGAAAATGAATGAGGTGAACTGAAGAGAAGAAGCACCGTCATGGAGCTGGGAATCTGAAGGATCTGGAGTGATTCTGGATGAAGGAATGGTCTCTGATCTCTTGTCAGGTGTTCTCTAACCTCATCAGGCATTATAGGAGAAAATTTAGAGCTGTTAAACTGGCGAATGGAGGTTTCAATAAGTATTGAATAAAAGGGTGCCGTTAATTGTGGCCAATGTGTATTAGAGAAAAACATTTATTTCATAATGATATTTCCCCCCATTTAAATTCTTATTATCCAATGAAAGGTTAGATTTTTGTGAATTTTTAAAATAAAAGATCAAAAGGATTAACAATGCAGATGAATTTTCACAGCCTTCTTTGGTCTTATTTACCAAGGGTGCTGATATTTTTGTCCATGACTGTATGTACGGTTCATTCGTCAACTGAAAACAGCATCGATTGGGATTTAAGAATCGATATTGATTCATAAAAATGAGAATCTATTAAAATCGAGAAGTCAATTTTTTTACCCAGCCCTAGAATATTTAGTTGTTTTTACTGTCAATGCTGAATGTAAGAATGAAAACTGAAAGTAAACCACTGAAACTAGAGTGCGATTGTGCAATGAAAGTTGCATTCATTACTATAGCAACAGCTGGCTCGACAGTTATATCCAATGATGCTTCTGAACTTTTTTTTTTTTTTTTTTTTTTTTAATTCTGCTGTTTTGAATTGAGAGTAGGGCTGTCATGTAATTCATAATTATTGTGACAGAAGCATTTTTTCTGTTTTGCGTTTTCACCATATTAAGAATACAACTAAAATTGAATGGGTGCATATTTTAAAATAAAAATATTGTTTGCAGTTCAGATTGATTATTTTACAAAAAATCTAATACTTGTTCTTTGTTTTTTTCTCTTCTTTTAATTAGGGTTGTTCCGATTGCGATACTAGTATCGGAAATTCCTCCGATACCGCTAAAAATTCTGGCATCGGTATCCGTGAGTACTTGAACCCATGTACCGATCTGATACCATTTTCTTAAATAAACAAGACCTAGTTATGTGCCCGCTGGCTTTGCTTAATGCTGCAAATCGTAAATCAATTCTTCTTCAGAAGTACAAACGTGTCATCAGTATGTCCGCGGTTTGGCAGTATTTCAGACTGGACCAACCAGCCAGTAAAACAACGACATGTCTCATATGCCATACTGCATTTTTGAGCGGTGGCACAAATATTTGCAACACGACTAACTTAATAAAGCATTTGAAGACGCGTCACCCCGTAGAACACGATGGTTACACAAAAGCTAAGGCAGAGAAGGATGAGCCGTGCCAGACTCAACAAACTTTGGAAGCTTCATTCAAACGAAGAGAAAAGCTTTCACAAGACAGCCAACGAGCGATAAAGATAATTAACTGAAAAAATTATGTAGTATATTGTTCTGGATGACCAGCCGCTGTCAGTGGTCAAAAACGTGGGATTTTGCCGCTTAATTGAACATTTGGAGCCCCGGTACAGTTTGCCTGGTCGCAAATACATTTCTGAAACAGCGCTCCCTAAGCTATATGAGACAGTGCGTGAACACATTTCATGTAAACTAAAAGATGTGCAATCAATTAGCTTTACTACCGACATCTGGAGCTGCGACACGACCCAGCTGTCTTTACTAAGTTTGACAGCACACTGGGTGGACACAGTGACGCCATCATCTTTTACTCTTCAAAGTGCAGTGCTGCAAGCTAACGAGTTTCGTGGGTCACACACCGGCAAGTCCATAGCTGAATTAATTGAGGGGATGCTTGTGAAGCGATGCGAGCAACATGAAAAAAGCCATGGACGAGATAGGTGTGTCGAGTTTGGGGTGCTTCACACACTCTCGCCAACTGGTGGTACACGAAGGCTTGCTATCACAGAGAAGTGTGAGTGATGCTCTGGCGAACTGTAGGAAGATAATCGGCTATTTCAAACACTCGCCATTGGCCACAACGCGCCTGGAGGATATTCAGAGGGATCTAAAAATGCAATCAAAATGTTTGCACCTAGATGTGGCGCCAAGGTGGAATAGTACTTTTTATATGGTAGAGAGTTTACTTGAGCAGAAGCAGCCTATTTCAGCATATGGAGCTGATCACGATCTGCCAGCCACATTGACAGCCAACCAGTGGGCTTTGCTGGAAAAGACTGTCACTGTTTTGGCACCATTTGAGGAACTGACCAAACAGATTAGCTCCTCCACCTCAACTGCAGCAGAAGTCATCCCCTCAGTTACAGTTCTAAAACAGCTACTTGCTCGGGAGAGCCAGGAGGACACCGGTATAAAAACAATGAAAACTATCCTTCTTGAGGCCCTCAAGAGACGATTCGCAACCATCGAGGAAGTTTGTATGCAGCTGCAACTCTCTTGGATCCACGTTTCAAAGACAGGTATGTCTATTAAAATGTTTCTTCATGTCCATATTGATTATTGTCATTGCCATATTGAGTATATTAGTTCACTTGTTATGTATTATTTTAAATGGTACTGTATAAATGCTATTTTCAAAAACTTTTTGCACCTAACAATTTCTGATGCATTAAGTCTGTGACCACACCAAAGGCTACTTTGGAGGAGGTTATTTATTTGTTACATTTATTTATTGTTTTTAATTATTGTTTCTTTCAGATACTTCTCAAGTGCAGACAACATCAAGCATGCAAAGGATGCTCTGACAGTAGAGATGGAGAAGGTTGAGAAGTCACTGAAAATGACCACCACAGCTGTAGCAGAGACAATAGCAGAAAACCACAAGAAAGCCCATTCCAGTACTGGGCAGTCAACCGAGTTCAGTTTCCCACTCTGGCTGCCACTGCTGCAAAGTTTCTCTGTGCCCCTGGTACCAGTGTGGACAGCGAGAGACTGTTCAGCACAGCATCTAACATTGTGGATGCAATGAGAAACAGGCTAGGAGGAGAGAGAGCAGAAATGCTCATTTTCCTGAAAAAGAACTTGCCATTGTTATTGAAATTGTGAGCAATACTATGCCTCCCTTAGTCACAACACGAAGGCTGAGCTTCCTTTCACAGATGTTTAATGCACTTATGGACATGGACTTCAACGCCAACACAAACACCGTAGAATTAAATAAACAGGACGAATAACAAACATCAGTCACACATTCAGTTACACGGAAAACAAGCATATGACTTTAAACTCTTAAATGAACAAAAAATACATCAACATACCACTTTTGCCTGCTTGTAAGCTAAGAGAGGGGGTTATATCTTGAAGTTTCTTGGACGGATGACTTGTAATCATACAGATAAACACCTTTAACCTTTCAATGATGACATCTTCCATCTCTTCGCGCAGATGACAAAACAGGAAGTGATATACAAAGGCAAGATTGGAATAAAATAAAATAAAACCAAAACTCTTTTTCAGTCTTGCAATCTTGCTCAAGTAAACAATAATTCGGTATAGAAGTCACAATAAACATAGTAAAATAACCAAAATATAAAGTTATACAAATTAAACTAATGAAAAGTTATACTATGATAAGCAAGTGTCTAAGTACACAAGCGCCATCTAGTGGAAACAGACAAACTCAGAAAGCTTTGTGATAGCAAATACACTCCCACCATCACACTGTGTGTGATTCTTAAGAGAAGTTATGAATACTCAAGTATTATCATAAACTTAACATTCAGAAGGAATTTTGTGCACATTAAGCATACACAGTGAAATGATTCTCATCAAACTTAACCCTTTAATCAGCTTCGAGTAATAACACTGTTTTGTGTATGGGTCTTTCTAGATAGACTGACTTGCTTGTGCGTGCACCCTTGCTATCCAGTGTTGCATCACTAACAAGAAGTTTAAGTCTTCTCACTCTTCCATCAGTCCCTGGGAAGACTTCTACCACTTTAGCTAGCTTCCACTGATTTCGTGGTGCCAAGTCATCTTGGAGCAGAACAATATAATTTATCTTAGCGTTTCTCCTGTTCTTATTCCACTTATTTCTCTGCTGCAAACTCAACAGATATTCCTTTCTCCACCTGGTCCAAAACTCATTCGCCAGAAACTGAACTCTCTTCCATCTTTTCTGAAGATAGAGATCCTCCCTCACAAACTCTCCAGGTGGTGGTGTAATGATTGTTGACTTCATTGTTAGTATATGATTTGGCGTCAATGGTTCTGGTCCCACATGATCACTGATGTGTTCTAAGGACAATGGTCGACTATTGACAATCGCCATTACTTCATACATTAACGTTCTTAAAGAAGAAGTGTCCAGTCTCGCTGCAGACTGGTCTAGGATGGATGTCAGTACACTCCTTACAGTCCGGATCTGTCTCTCCCAGACACCACCCATGTGACTGGAAGCAGGTGGGTTCATGACGAAGGTACAGCCTAACTCTTTCACACATTCTTGGTCCATTCCCTTCATCAACTCCAGGAACTCTCTTTTTGCACCGATAAAATTAGTACCTTGATCACTATGCAGCTGACTTACGTTGCCACGAATTGCAATGAAACAACGCAGAGCGTTAAGAAAAGCATCAGTGCTAAGATCATCCAGTAACTCAAGATGAATGGCCCGCGAACACATGCAGGTGAACAGGAGTCCGTATCTCTTCAGCTCTCTCCTTCCTTCTTTAACATAGAACGGCCCGAAGCAGTCCATGCCACTATAGGTAAAAGGACGGGTAGTTTCCATTCTTTCCGGTGGCAGATCAGCCATCTTTTGCTCCTGATTACATTTCCGTAACTTCCTACACTTTGTGCATTTGTAGATAAGAGATGACACTTCACTACTGCATCCCAAAATCCAAATGCCATTGGAGCGAATTTCATTCAAGGTCATACCTCTACCTTGATGTTGCACTTTCACATGGAAGTGTTTTATGAGTAGACGAGATACGTGATGACCTTTAGGAAGAATGGCCGGATGCTTGACATGAGGGTGAAGCTCAGCCTGCGTCAATCTTCCTCCCACCCGTAAGATATCCTGATCATCAATAAATGGACTTAACTTATACAGCTTATTGGACTGATTTGAATGAACTTCCTTCCCTTGTCTTAGAAATTTGATTTCATCGCCAAACACTTCTTCTTGAACTGTACGAATTATGAATTGCTCAGCATCCTTCCTTTCTTCAAGTGTTGTGGCTTCGTTGGATCTTTCTACCAAACCCCTCACACTCCTTGCACAGCGTTTGAGTCCAGCTATGGCTTTCACTGTCCTCTTCCAATCCGAAAACCTTTCCAAGCGATCCGACAGAGCCATCTCTTCCTTTACCTTGGTTGTAAGAACTTGAGCCTTTTTTAGTTCTGGGTCTCCCTCATCAACCTCTCCTACCTTAATGTCTTCCTTAGGAAGTTCTCTTTGCCAAAGAAAACTTGGACCAGTAAACCAGTTAGATTCCATGAGCTCCTTCACAGTGAGCCCACGAGAGGCATGGTCAGCTGGGTTTTGATCTGAAGCAACATATCTCCACTGACTAGGCTCAGTGCTTGTCCTGATCTGCTGAATTCGGTTGGCTACGAATACGTGGAACCGTCTTGCGTCATTGTTAATATAACCAAGGACAGCCTTGGAATCGGTCCAGTAGTATTCACAGATACCATCCAATTCTAGTTCTCTTTTGAGCAGATCACCCGTTCTTGTGGCTACAACTGCAACTGAGAGCTCCAATCTTGGAATTGTTGTTACCTTTGTTGGGGCAGCTCTTGCTTTACCCATAACGAGAGTGCAGTGAACTTCACCAGACTTGGTCACAGTTCTGAGGTATGAACATGCCCCATAGCCTGACACGCTGGCATCAGCAAAATGGTGTAACTCATATTGCTGGACATCTTTGAACTCTGAAGGCACATAACAACGTGGTATTTTTACTGAGGACAGATTATGGAGGTCTTGTAACCAAGCTTCCCAATGCGGCTTGAGGTCATCAGGAAGTGGTTCGTCCCAGCCTATCTTGTCATTGCACATCCTTTGCAAGGTCCTCTTCCCAACCAGAATGAAAGGAGCGACGAATCCAAGCATCAAAAATGGAAGCAACTGTAGACAACACACCTCTTCTAGTGAAAGGATTTTCCTTTACTAGTACTCTGAAATGGAACTCATCTGAAGCTACACACCAATGGACTCCGAGCGCCCTTTCCATTTTAGGATCTCCTAGGGCCAAGTCAAAGTCAGTTGCACCTTCAGTGCATTCCTCCTTCAGGATTGTTCTGATTACCCTCTTTCTGTTGGTGATGAATTTGTGCAAGTGGAGCTTCCCGGTATTGCAGAGATCCCTGGCTTCCTTCACCAACTGGATAGCCTCTGCTTCCGTATCCACACTTGATAAACTTCACTGTGGCTTGATTAAACTTGCCTTCACCTTGTGAGGCGAGGTACTTGAGCCCGAAGTTTGCACAGCCAGGTGAGGAAGCAGCTCCAAACAAGTGTACCTTCATTCGAAAAACTTATGGCGGAGCTTCCATGTTGCCTTCTTCCCACCACAAAAACCTGAGGTAGTCCCGATCCTTTGGAGCAACATAAAACTGATGGAACATACGCTCCACATCACACATGATGGCTACCTGCCCTTTCCGGAAGCAACACAAGACTCCAACAAGGGTATTTGTGAGGTCGGGCCCAGTCAGCAGATGCTCATTCAGAGAAGTATTCTGAAATCGTGCAGAGCAATCAAAGACAATGCGAATCTTGCCTGGCTTCTGTGGGTTATAAACCCCATGGTGAGGGATATACCATGCTGGTTGATTGCTTAACTCCATCTCTGGGACCCTTTCAGCATCACCTCTTGCTATTATGTCCTTCATGAAAGCTAGGTAGTCCTTGAAGTATTGTTCATCCTTCTTCAAACGCTTCTCTAAGGATTTGAGTCGATGCTCTGCACACACTTTATTGTTCGGTAAGTCCGGTTTCTCACCTTTAAAAGGCAATGGCATCTCATAATGCCCATCTTGCAGTTGCTTAATGCCTTCATTTAACTTTGCCAGAAACCTTAGGTCTTCTTGCGATGCAGAAGCTTCCTCATTATTATTTTCAACAAAGTCTGACTCAAAAACCTTCAATATCTCTGCTGGAGTGATCATCTCCTTAACCTTGTTCCTGCGAACAAAGCTGACTTCAGACTTTAGCTTGTGAGAAGGTTTGCCAGCTGGTAGAACTTGCTTCATAATAATCCTATGACTCACGCCAATTTCATCTTCGTAGTCACCATCATAGTGGTTGCATCCGATTATACTCCAGCCTAACACAGATCTTTGTGCAAAGGGCTGATCTTCATTACCTCTGAGAACATCTCTGGGGAGTAAGGCTTGAGGACAGTTATACCCTATTAACAAACCTATTTCACAATCAAGTGCAGGAGCCATTTCATCTGCCAGATGTTCTAGATGAGGCCAGTTCTTTGCCGTTTCACAAGTGGGTATGTATATGAGATCTATTTGCAGGTATATAGTCTCTAGTATAGGTCGTTGGAAGTTGGATATTCACTTCGGACTTAATGCCTCTTACTTGTAGTCCATTCAATTTGTGACTGGAAACAACCTTCGTCTTGGAAGTTATTGTAGAAATCTTGAGTTTCACTGGTTCCATTTTAGTATCAAGTGTCTCAGCTGTGTCCTTTAAAATGAAAGTGGTGTCGCTTTGGGTATCAAGCAAGGCGTACACTAAAATCTCTTTCCTTGGTTCAGCTATAGTTGAAACATACACTGGAACGATGGATGAAGTATAAGTGCCATTCTTTTCTTGAACCACTCTGTTTGAAGTCACAGGCATAGACTCTTATATCCTCTGTGATTCAGTTGTTCTGTCTGCAAACTCTTGATTAGACCTTGACTGATCTTGATTGAGTCTAGCTCTTTGTCCTGGGCCTTTATATACCCGATCCTGATGCAAGCACGTTGGATGATACCTTTCACATTTTTCACACACACTCCTAGAAGTGCATCCCTTAGAGTTATGACCAGCCTTAAGACAGCCAAAGCACAATTTCTCAGACTATACAAACTTCAATCTTTCTTCAACTGGTCTTTCCATAATCTTGTTACACTTATGAAGAGTGTGGCCATGTCTCTTACAAAAGACACACATGATGCTAGTTCTTTCACTAGAACTAGTAGTGAATGTCTTAGCGCTTGAGTTGCGATTCCGTTGAAACTTGGAGTGATCTTGATCAGGTTGCTCGAATCTGTCTTGCTCTACTGGCTTTATTGCTTGCAGTGAGGATTGCATGCGATTCTAGCTTCCTTGTTGAGAAATTCAACAAAGTATTTGAAATCAGGGAATCCTTTGTATTCATCTTGGAATTTAGTAACTGCTCTATTCCAACGTGAACTCAACCACTCTGGCAATTTAGCTGATATCCTTTGATTTTCAACACAGACATTCAGATCTTGTAAACCTTGAACATAAGGCATGGCTGATTCAACGCTGCTAAGGAAATCTACAAATTCACGGAGGTCTTTGGTATCTTTAGTAGCAATCTTGTGCCATGACTGTATTTTGTCACAGTATGACTTGCCAACTACAAATGGATTGCCAAACCGGTCTTCAAGTATGTTCCAGGCAGCCATATATGCCGCTTCTGTTCCAACCAAGAAGTGTCCTTCTATAGCTTTCTTTGCTGGACCACTTACATATTTGCGTAGAAAGAAAAGCTTTTCTTGGGCTGGTAAGTTCTTGCGATCAATTAATGTCCTGAAGGACAGTTTCCAATCATTATACTTCAGAGGTTCTCCTGAGAGAACAGCAGGTTCTGGAATTGGAATCCTATTAGCTGTAATAGATTCAGCGAGTGCCTTCACAAGGTCATTAGAGGCTTCACTGGAAGCAGCGAATGCATCTGACTGAGATACATGAGCTTGAGTGACTGGAAACCTTTGAGGAGAATAAGAGGGTTGATTTGGTTGAGAGAGATAGTCTTCCTGTTTTTGTCGAAGAGGAGGAGTGGAACGCATTTTTCTCTCATCAGCTTCGATGCTTTCAGCATAAACTTGTAACCTTGCTTGCGCTGCGTTATGTCTTTTTAGTTCTTCCAATCGTTCCACCTCCTTTTTCTTCTCTTCCAACCTTATTTTCCTGATAGTACTTTCTGAGACAAATTGAGCTCTTTTTCTTGCATTCTCCGCTTCTATTTCCCTTTCTTGAGCTTCTCTCTCGGCCGTTAACCTTTCATCTTCTGCCTCAAGTTTCCTAATTTCCTCTTCATATTGATGCTGTGTCTTCATTATTTTAATGACCTCTTGTGTAGCTGCTACTTCAGCCGCTGCTTCTTGTCTTTTCTGCAAAGAATGATGGGAAGACTGACTGGACATCTTAGAAACAGACTTTGACTTACTGGAGGTTGCAGAGATGATGCTGGACACAGTGGCTTCAAACACTGAATCTGAATCAGGCCAGGGTATGTTCTCAGAATCTCTGTTGAGAAAGCGTTGAGACTTTTCATTTGCAGTGCTAGTAATGGCAAGACAAGTGTCATTTTTTCTCCGAATTTCTGGCTCAGGGCTTGTGATGCTTCTTATGTCACCATAAATATGGTCTACCTCAGACTGTATGGCATTAATGGTGCTCACAACCTCAAAAATCAAATCTGCATCATCATTATTTTTCATGGCTCTTTTTAAACCATTGATGTGATACTTCCATCTTCTATACTTCTGTTCAAAGCTTCCTTTCAGATTGTTCAGTCTAGCGTCTTGCAACATTTTACCTTTTTCGGTGAGCACGCGTACACGCTGGCTTCTTCTGATATCTGTCTGTGTATTATCTGCGCCCACCTGAGGTTGTTGTACTTGTGCAGCCATTTCAACATCCTCAGCCTGCTTTGGTAAGAGAGCCTTCTCTGCATCGTCAACTTCTTGTGCTGTAGGATCTGCACAGATAGCTTCTTTACTGGACAACACTGTATTTTCACTTGTATCTGACATGTCAATTCTGTGTTGCACTATAATGTGATATTCAAAAGGAACAGTCTAAAGTTCTAGTGCAAGTGACTCAGCTAAACTTGAGTGATTCAACCGTGTAAATTGAGAACTATAGAACTGTTTAGTAGCAGAAGCATGGATACAACTTGTGAAATGTGAACACGCAAAATTATAAAGCATACAAAAAACAGAAAATTTCAGTTTCAGTCTCTCAATAATACATATAACACCTTTGTTTGTCCTTTTTTTAGTCCTTATAGTTTCTTAAGGCGAGCAATTATTAGAAAATGTCCACTTAGAATGAAGATGATGGCAATACCAGCACAATTGAAGCTTTAGCAACAGTTCACAAAACCTTGCGCTGCTTCCAAGACACTAAATTAAAAGTGCTTGCTTTGTTCAGCTTTTACTTGCCCACTGCTGCTTCAGTCATTCAATAGCGGTCGTTTTGAAAGTTGTACTTCCCTTATCCAACACCTTTTGCCTCTTGCTGGCCGACTTCCACGACTTTTACCATCTGATGATCTTGGCCTTCACCAACGCAGTGAAGTGTTCTACTATGCCTCCCTTAGTCACAACACGAAGGCTGAGGTTCCTTTCACAGATGTTTAATGCACTTATGGACATGGACTTCAACGCCAACACAAACACCGTAGAACTAAATAAACAGGACGAATAACAAACATCAGTCACACATTCAGTTACACGGAAAACAAGCATACGACTTTAAACTCTTAAATGAACAAAAAATACATCAACATACCACTTTTGCCTGCTTGTAAGCTAAGAGAGGGGGTTATATCTTGAAGTTTCTTGGACGGATGACTTGTAATCATACAGATAAACACCTTTAACCTTTCAATGATGACATCTTCCATCTCTTCGCGCAGATGACAAAACAGGAAGTGATATACAAAGGCAAGATGGGAATAAAATAAAATAAAACCAAAACTCTTTTTCAATCTTGCTCAAGTAAACAATAATTCGGTATAAAGTCACAATAAACATAGTAAAATAACCAAAATATAAAGTTATACAAATTAAACTAATGAAAAGTTATACTATGATAAGCAAGTGTCTAAGTACACAAGCGCCATCTAGTGGAAACAGACAAACTCAGAAAGCTTTGTGATAGCAAATACAAATACTAAATTTCCACAGCAGTGTGTAACCTAGTTTAAGTTACTTGAAATATGTATATTTTCATTCTGGGTTTAATACTGCTCTTGCTGAATCTTAACTTGTTCAGTTGAGCTTTATTTTTGTACTCTATTACTCAAGTCTCTTATTTCACAACATTGTGGCTGCACTTAGTGTTTTTTTAAAGGACTACTTAGATTGAGTATAAGTTACTGTTGCACTTTTTTGTACTTTTGTATTTAAAACGGAAATGAACTTCCACAGGTGACATACCAGGATTCTGAGCTTCTGAGCCGACGGAGATGGAGGCATAGTCAGCTGCTAGCTGATCAGAGAAGCGAGAATCACGTGATCACCGTGACGGAGGACGAGGTTCGCAGGGCCCTAAAGAGAGTGAACGTAAGGAAAGTGGCCGGACCTGACGGGATTACTGGCCGTGTCCTGAGGTCATGCGCTGATCAGCTTGCTGGTTTGTTCACTTCTATCTTCAACGAGTCCCTTGCTACCTCTGTGGTTCCCACCTCCTTTAAAAAATCCATCATCATCCCTGTGCCTAAGAACAATAAACCCTCCTGCCTGAATGACTATCGACCAGTGGCCCTCACATCAATAGTCATGAAGGTTTTTGAGAGACTTGTTAAGAGCCACATTAGCTCCTCCATCCCTGTTACTTTGGACCCTCTTCAGTTTGCCTATCGTCCCAACAGATCTACTGATGATGCCATCTCTCACATACTCCACTCCTCCCTCACACACATTGACAGCAGCAATGGGAACTTTGCAAGGCTGCTTTCATAGACTATAGCTCAGCTTTCAACACTATAGTCCCCATCAAGCTGGCTTCTAAACTCACAGGCCTCGGCCTAAACACTTCACTCTGCGACTGGATTCAAGATTTCCTCACCGGCAGACCTCAAGTGGTGAAGGTAGGCCAGTACACCTCAAACTCCATCACCTTGAACGTAGGAGCCCCGCAGGGTTGCGTCCTGAGTCCCCTGCTCTACTCTCTCTACACACATGACTGCGTGTCCTCTCACAGCTCCACATCTATTATCAAATTTGCTGATGATACTGTGGTTCTGGGCCTTATTTCCAACAATGATGAGACCGCATACTTGGATGAGGTGGAGAGACTTACATCATGGTGCCAGGACAACTGTCTCTCTCTGAATGTGAGCAAAACTAAAGAGCTGATTGTGGACTTCAGAAAGAGACACCTGCTGCCCTACACCCCTCTTATGATCAGCGGGATCCCTGTGTAGAGGGTAAGCAGCTTCAAGTACCTCGGTGTAAACATCTCCGAGGACCTGACTTGGACTACACACATTCAAACACTGGTCAAGAAAGCCAGGCAAAGACTGTACCATCTGTGACAGCTGAGGAAATTCAGGGTCTCTCCAACAATCCTGAAAACTTTCTATTCAGGGACCATAGAAAGTGTATTGACTCTCAGTGTGGTATGGAAACAGCTCCAGTCAAGATTGCAAGGCCTTGCAGAGAGTTGTGCGCTTAGCTGAGCGTATCTCTGGGTCTGCTCTTCCCTCTCTGCAGGACATCTACCTCAAACGCTGCAGAAGCAGAGCTGTCAAAATCACCAAGGACTCAAATCACCCTGGTAACTGTCTTTGTACTTTGCTGCCATCTGGTAAGCGCTTCCGCAGACTGATGGCAAAAACTGAGAGACTTAGGAGGAGTTTCTTCCCCAAGGCCATCAGACTCCTGAACTCAAACTCAGCCTCTTAACATCATCTGACTTCATAATCACTAACAATCAGTAATATATCCATTATTCTCTACCTCATACTGACAGTGTCATTTGCACACAACACTTTCTGTGTCTTGGTATCTTATTATCTTATTTTTTTTATTTATTTTTTGAGATTGCTGCTACATGTCAACCATGTTCAACCTGTTTGCACATTCCTCTCTCGTACAGTCACGCTTATCTTAATATTTAATTCTACAGCATACTGTCATGCACATTCTTTTTATATTTTATTCTTTATATAAAGAAAATCACACATGATGGCTACCTGCCCTTTCCGGAAGCAACACAAGACTCCAACAAGGGTATTTGTGAGGTCGGGCCCAGTCAGCAGATGCTCATTCAGAGAAGTATTCTGAAATCGTGCAGAGCAATCAAAGACAATGCGAATCTTGCCTGGCTTCTGTGGGTTATAAACCCCATGGTGAGGGATATACCATGCTGGTTGATTGCTTAACTCCATCTCTGGGACCCTTTCAGCATCACCTCTTGCTATTATGTCCTTCATGAAAGCTAGGTAGTCCTTGAAGTATTGTTCATCCTTCTTCAAACGCTTCTCTAAGGATTTGAGTCGATGCTCTGCACACACTTTATTGTTCGGTAAGTCCGGTTTCTCACCTTTAAAAGGCAATGGCATCTCATAATGCCCATCTTGCAGTTGCTTAATGCCTTCATTTAACTTTGCCAGAAACCTTAGGTCTTCTTGCGATGCAGAAGCTTCCTCATTATTATTTTCAACAAAGTCTGACTCAAAAACCTTCAATATCTCTGCTGGAGTGATCATCTCCTTAACC
>JALXFT010002967.1:0-35604 GCA_023376895.1 Aspiorhynchus laticeps | reverse complement strand
CTCAGCTTCCGAAAACAGCCCAGGAGGGCTTCCTGTTCCTGTGGGCTGTCCTGTCCTGTCCTGTCTGTCTGGCCCTGGAGGGCTTTCCTGTCGTTTTGTACTGTCCTGTCTGTTTAGCCCCGGAGGGCTCCTGATACCCCCTAAGTTCCCCAGGGAATTTTTTTTGGGGGGGGGTAAAAGGGTTCCGGCTGTAGGGGCCGGGCCAAGAGGGACGAGGCCACGGCCACGAGGACCATCTGCCATGGCCTCCTGAGCTCCCTGCCCCGCCATGGTCTCCGTTGTCTGTTCCGCTCTGGAGGTCCCCGTCCTGTGTTCCTGTCCGTGTTTGTCCTGAGGGGCCTCCAGAGCGCCCACACCCCCCTCCCCGGTGGAACTGTTACGGCGTAGGACACGCCTTCCGGGAGGGGGGAGTTATGTCAGTTATGTCTCTATTGCTTCTCCGCTCACCGCCATGACCAAACGCAACACATCCCGGCTAGTATGGGCCCCCGAGGCTCTCCAAGCGTTCAAGGAGTTAAAGGCTCGCTTTACCTCCGCACCCATTCTTCGACATCCTGACCCAGAGCGCCCACATTCACCGTCGAGGTCGACACTTCAAGTACAGGGGTGGGAGCCGTACTATCTCAACGCCAGGGTGAGCCGGCTAAACTATACCCTTGTGCCTTCTTCTCCCGTAAACTCTCTGCTGCTGAATGGAATTATGACGTGGGCAATCGCGAACTACTGGCCATGAAACTAGCTTTGGAGGAGTGGCGGCATTGGCTGGAGGGCACCACACACCCATTTATCGTGCTCACAGATCATAAAAACCTCGAATACCTGCGCTCAGCTAAACGCTTGAATCCCCGGCAGGCCAGATGGGCACTATTCTTCACCCGGTTCCACTTCACCGTAACCTACTGACCTGGCACAAAGAACACTAAAGCTGATGCTCTCTCACGTCAAACTGAAGGTGTAGAATACTCGAGTCCCGTCGAGAACATCCTACCTGAGAAAGTCCTCCTAGCTCCCGTTCAATGGGATGTAATGACCGAGATCACCCACGCCAATCGACAGACTCAGCCTCCTCCAGAATGTCCCTCCGACCTAGTCTTCGTCCCAGAACCCTTCCGTCAGTCACTACTCAATCAGGTCCACACAAGCCCCAGTTCAGGCCACCCTGGAATCACCGCTACGGAACACCTCCTGCGGAATCGCTTCTGGTGGCCCACGCTCTTGACTGACGTAGCCAAATTCATTCAGGATTGCACTGTCTGCAGCACCACCAAATCACTCAGACTACTTCCAGCCGGCCTGTTACAACCCTTACCTACGCCACACCGCCCCTGGTCACACATAGCCATCGACTTCATCACAGACCTACCCAACTCTCAAGGTAACACAACCATTCTCACCATTGTTGATCGATTTTCCAAAGCCTGCCGTCTCATACCACTGCCTAAACTGCCTACTTCTCTTGAGACAGCCGAATTACTGTGCAACCAGGTGTTTCGCTATTACGGACTGCCCGACGACATCGTCTCTGATCGTGGCCCTCAATTCACCTCACGGGTATGGTCAGCATTCTTCAAAAGTCTTAATGTCAATGTCAGTCTCACTTCAGGTTACCACCCACAGTCCAATGGTCAGACCGAGCGTCTCAATCAAGAGGTCATTCGCTTCCTTCGCTCATACTGTCAACAACAACAAACCGAGTGGAGTCGGTACTTGATGTGGGCAGAATACGCTCAGAACTCCCTGACCAAACCAGCCACAGGCATGACCCCTTTCAAATGTATCCTCGGATTCCAGCCACCAATGTTCCCCTGGTCCGGAGAACCCACCGAACTTCCCTCAATTACGGAATGGCTGCAACGCAGTGAAGAGGTCTGGGACCGAGCTCACACCCATCTCCTACAGGCAGTCAGGCGTCAGGAACTTCAAGCAAACCGACATCGACGATCAGGTCCCGTCTATCAGCCAGGGCAATGGGTCTGGCTCTCGACCCGAGACCTTCACCTTCGACTCCCATGCAAGAAACTCAGTCCCAGGTATGTTGGACCCTTCAAAATTTCCAGACAAATCACCCCTGTATCATTTCGGTTAGAACTGCCCTCTAATTACCGCATTTCTCCCACTTTTCATATTTCCCTGCTGAAACCCGCTGGTGGTCCGAGAGGGACGTCGGAGGAGGGAGCTGAGCCACAGACTCCCCCGCCTATCCTGGTCGACGGCGAGGAGGCGTATCGTGTGCATGAACTGCTAGACTCCAGACGCCGGGGCGGCGTACTACAGTACCTGGTCGACTGGGAGGGGTTCGGTCCGGAGGAGCGATCCTGGGTCAACTCGGGCGATGTCCTGGACCCCCTCTCACGGAGGAGTTCCACCGATTGCACCCGGAGAAGCCGGCCCCTCGACCTCGCGGAAGACCCCGGCGTCGTCCGCCTCCTCGCGTCAGGAGCCGCTCGCAGGGGAGGGCTCTGTCACAGTCGAAGCTCCCGAACCACTCCCTCTGCACCACCAGAGGGAGCCTTCCCCGGAATATTAACTCTCATTCGGACTCAGTTTCCCATCAGTCCTCATACCTGGGCCTGATTGCATTGCAACACCTGCACCTCATCAACACACACACATATAAGCAGCACACTTCCACACACTCATTGCGAAGTCTTGATTTGCCCTGGCTGTCACTTCTGAGCGTTACTACCCGTGTTTGATTTCCTGATTATTACCTCTGCCTTGATTCTCGACTCTGTGATTCTTCTCTGGTTGCCCCGACTCAGACTGTTTACCTGGACTCTGATAATTGCCGCCTGCCCCGATTTCTGCCTGTTGATATTACTACGTCTCTGCCTTATCTACGCTGTTTCCACTGCTGGTGATTGACCCTGTTCTGTTTGACTATTCTAAATAAACAAAGCTGCAAATGGATCCCTCTCTGTCTGATGTTTCACAACAGTTACAATATTGTTATAATAATTATTTTGTTCATTATTATTATTGTTGTTAAATACTGACATTTAATATAATCAGGGGTGTCTTAAGATAGCCAGAGGCCCCTGGGCTACAGCATTACGGTAGGCCCCCCTACCCCAGAAAACCTTTTTTTTTTTTTAATAAAGCTTCCTGACCATTATTTATGTCAAATTTAGATTTTTTTTTTCTTGTTTAATATGCCAGTTAACATTCACAACACTGTTCTGCGTAAAATGTGAATATGCAAATTCACTCTTTGCCACAAGGTGGCACTTAGGAACAGCAGAATTATAGCCGTTACATAAAGTAAACACTAGGTTATTGCAGGCTTTATACGGAGGTAATATGAAAAGAAAATGCCATCAAAACTTTCCTGGCTAAAATGTGAGTTTACACGTATGATTTAAACACCAAACATCACACAAAATATTCATTATTCATCATCAGTAGAATGAAACAACACGACATGTTGATGTTGGCATAAATCAGAATCAGAAAGAGCTTTATTGCAAAGTGTGTTTACACACAAGGAATTTGTCTTGGTGTTAGGAGCTTCCAGTACAGAAGTACAAACATAGTGCAGACAACATACAGTATAATTAAGGTAATAAAACCATAATAATGAAGATAATAGACAAATTATAAATATTAACTGAAAAAAAATGTCAGTAAGAGAATGACTAAACACAGAACAAACAAACAAAAACAGTAAAAGAATGGAAGCATTCCACACCACAGCAGCCATACGCGTAAATGTGGGCTGTTTGGTGATTGCTATGTTTTATTTAGAAACATGCCATGTTCATGTTTAAATAGCTTAATTAAATCACAGCCGTATAAAGTTTAACGATCACAATTAAGCAATAGGACGATTCCTATTTTTCCATCCCTAGATTTAAAATTGAGACTTTGAAGCAGCACCTTTGATGGAACACAGTGACTGAATCTAAAACCTTCAGCTAACACATAGATTACATCCACGCAAGTTACCGAACTCGCACTGTATGACATTACAGAAAGTTGTCCGGTCCAGTTGTGTTTCTTACTAATCTGCACATTAACAAAGGCACTCTTGTGCTGGGCTACTTTACTAGCGAATGCACTGTACATTCCGCTTACAGTATATCGGTGGAACATACCAACTATACAAACTGTGTGGGGGGGACCTAAACTGAAACATTCACTATATAGGTTACTACAACCAGGGCGTCACTGAAAATGTTTGTGAGAGTTTGTTTACAGAATGCTGTTGTCACTGCTGCAAACTCTCATATAAATAATTATTCAAAAAACATAATTTCCCTGCAGCCAGTGGGCCCCCTTTCCAGAGGCCCCTGGGCTTCAGCCCCTTGAAGCCCGTGCATTAATGCGCCCCTGAATATAATAATAAGACTGACTTTTTAATGCAGTGCAACAGGATAATTGTAAGAGTAACTTATAATTTAAATAAAATATATAATTAATATTTAGTTTTTTATTAAATACTCACTCTTTATTTTACTGCAATCATAACACTTCTTTATTGCTATAATAAAACAATAAAATAATAATTATTATTATTATGAATTGTAATTGTTAAAATATTCACAAAAAATACAATTCAATTTCTAGATGATCTATGAATATCTATGATATATTAAATAATGATAATATTAAATATGTTGGTTATTTTTTATTTATTATTGTTATTATTATTAATATTATAAATATACATACAATTTTGATATGTTATATTTTTACTTTTTTGTAAATATAACAGTTACATAAATAAAAAGTCTTCCTATTGCAGTAATCATACTGCACTGTAAAATAAAACGTCAGTATTTAATAATAATAACAATAAATAAACCAAATGTATAATATTTAATATTATTTTAAGTTTTCTATGTTTATGTAAATTTGTATTATTTTAATTATAACAAATAAGCAAAGTAATATATTACGTTTGCAATAATCCAATTGTACTGTAAAATAAAAAGGGAGTATTTGTCAGGGTTCCATATATGGTTTATTTCCTGTCCTTGTTTCATGTCATTATTAGTTAAGTATGTTCCAGCTGTGTTTGCCTCGTTATGTGTTAATTACCCTGTGTATATTAGTCCTGTCTTTTGAGTTTGATTTCGTCTGGTCTACTTGTGACTTCCCAGTGTATCTTGTCTCTCTGCCTTGTCTTGTCCTGTCCTGCCTTGTCCTCATTAAATATTATTATTTGAGTTTATATCCTCGTCTGCGTGTTCCTGTTCCTCCCTCGTGTGTGCACCGTGACAGAAGACCAGACACAAACAGTGAGCGGCGCCCCTTCACCTCGTTTTGTTTTCGTTTTTGAAAATTTTATTTAGTTCCTGTGTTTGTGTCTGTCCCACGGCAAGGAAGTTGCCGCTCGTTATTCCCGCCATAGCCCACTGCAAGTCGGCGTGGGAGTTCGGCGGGATCGCCGCGAGTCCACTGGCCGTGAGCCCTCATGCCCGCCGATCGCGGGAGATATCCGCCGCCGGGGTGGCACTCCCAAGCCCGCCGGCGGGTTGCCTAGTTCCCAGGTTGCCGCTCCCCCAGGCGCGCTGTTCGCGGGAGATCACGCCACCAGCCCGCCTCTGACTCAATGCCCGCCGGATCGGCGCTGACTCAAGCCTGCCGGATCGGCGCTGACTCATGCCTGCTGGCCGCCACTAACCCTAGCCCTGTGGAGAGTCCACATGTCACGGCCAGGAGTGCCGTATGTCTGTCTTGTTGTGCCCACAGGAACATTTTAAAGAACTTTGTCTTGTCTTGTCCATGGGACTCGTCTGGGGCAGGCGGCTCCTCTTGCTTTGGCCATGGAGGCCATTCTAGCCGCCTGCCCCCATGTTGTAGATGTGGAAGCGGTTGCTGAGGGCCCCTGACTCGTCATGCCCAAAGGAAGTCTCAGCTTCCGAAAACAGCCCAGGAGGGCTTCCTGTTCCTGTGGGCTGTCCTGTCCTGTCCTGTCTGTCTGGCCCTGGAGGGCTTTCCTGTCGTTTTGTACTGTCCTGTCTGTTTAGCCCCGGAGGGCTCCTGATACCCCCTAAGTTCCCCAGGGAATTTTTTTTGGGGGGGGGTAAAAGGGTTCCGGCTGTAGGGGCCGGGCCAAGAGGGACGAGGCCACGGCCACGAGGACCATCTGCCATGGCCTCCTGAGCTCCCTGCCCCGCCATGGTCTCCGTTGTCTGTTCCGCTCTGGAGGTCCCCGTCCTGTGTTCCTGTCCGTGTTTGTCCTGAGGGGCCTCCAGAGCGCCCACACCCCCCTCCCCGGTGGAACTGTTACGGCGTAGGACACGCCTTCCGGGAGGGGGGAGTTATGTCAGGGTTCTGTTGTGTGTGTGTCATGTGCTCCTGCCTCTTGTGTCCATATATGGTTTGTTTCCTGTCCTTGTTTCATGTCATTATTAGTTAAGTATGTTCCAGCTGTGTTTGTCTCGTTATGTGTTAATTACCCTGTGTATATTAGTCCTGTCTTTTGAGATTGATTTCGTCTGGTCTACTTGTGACTTCCTGGTGTATCTTGTCTCTCTGCCTTGTCTTGTCCTGTCCTGCCTTGTCCTCATTAAATATTATTATTTGAGTTTATATCCTCGTCTGCGTGTTCCTGTTCCTCCCTCGTGTGTGCACCGTGACAATAATATCTAAAATAGTAATTGTATCTTTTAAATGTAACAATTACAATTAATCAATAATAATAATAATAATACTTTGTTTTATTATTTAAATTACAGCAATTTTACCATTTTTAATGAATTTGTTATAAGGTAAAAAAATCTGTATTTAATTATACTATTATGATAATTAATTAATATTTTGTTTTTATTTAATATTGCAATATTATTATTATTGTGATTACATCTTTTTTATTATCATCTTATAATTATATTATTTTGGGTTTTATTGAATAAAAAGAACTATTGACTTTTTATTGAATAAATATTGCAATAATATTATTACAATAACAGTTTTGTTTTTGTAATTGAAATAAATTATAAATATAGCTGCAAGCAGCAATGACGGGGCCAAGAACATCAGCGGCAAAATGAGGAGCTAAGCATAGTACGGAGCATCAGAACAACTGCAGAAATGAGTAATTGAAGCCATTTTAAGATTATTGCAGTTCAAATACCTGAAAAATAATTTAAAACTACCAGTAATATGATTGAATGACTTTTAACTTTTGACCAACAGGTGGCACCGTTATCAAATCGATGTGGTGTGTTCTGTGTGATGTGACAATGGCACACACAAAGTTTGGTGTCAATATGCCTAAGCATTGCAGAGATACGGCCTCAAGTGTCATTTTGGCATCATGCCTCACATTCGTTGTTGTGGTATGTGAAAAATGTTTTGTCTATCAACACGAAATCCATAAGTTTTTGTCAGCATGGTCTAAAGATGATATGTTTCGATTTTGGTGAAAATTGGACCAACGGTCTAGGAGGAGTTCGAAAAAGTAGGTTTTTAAATGAAAATCAAAAGGGCAGAGAGGAAGTTTGGCTGACTGTGGCAACTTTGGCATCATTGTTCTCGGCATGACCCGGTCTCATTACAAAAGGCAAAATTCTCAGAAAGCAATTAGCATTTATTTGACATTTCATTATAACTTTTGACCACAAGGTGACACTGTCTCAAAACTTTGAGTACTTTCAGGTCATGGTCTCAATAGTACATATAAAGTTTTGTAATGGTACACCAATGCATTCGTAAAATATAGCATTTTTAATGCAATATGCCCATTATAGTCAATAGCAATTTCATGTTTTGTTCAATTATAGCACCACCAAGAGGCATAATCCCACCAAATTTTTTACATGTCCTTATAGTGTGCCCATACATGTGTCAATTTTGGTGAAAATATCTCATTTTGTTTAGGAGTTATAGACATATTTGTGTGTAAGTAGATGAAAAATGACTGACTGTTGACTTTGTTTGCATTTTTGTGCCACTTACTATCAAAATTTTGGCAATTGGGCATTAGAGTATAGCCTGGATGCTATGTTTTAGAATTTCCTACGCTGGTTTCGTGTCGATCGGAGTAACGGTTTCTAAGATATTGGCATAGGTTTTTTAAGCGCTAAAATGCAACGTAGCACAAATCATAAAGCAAAACCTGGCAAGTTTGGTATCGCTGGACTCAGCAAGGATTCAGGAGTCTAAAAATTTAACTCTCGTGAAAATAAGTCTACCCCCAAAGTTATAAGCATTTGAAAATTAGATTTTACCACTAGGTGGCGCTGTTTTAAATCTTGTCAGGCTCCTTCAGGGCATTGTGCTGATGACCCATACCAAGTTTCGTAACAATACGTCAATGCGTTCGTAAAATATAGCATTTTAGTACAAAATTCAACATGGACGACGTCCAAAATGGCTGACATGGGAAAATTGGATATGGTTGGGCTCGGCATGATGCACCAAATCTAAAGAGAGCATTTTTATGATTTTTGGCCAAACCATTCACAAGTTATAAGAAAAAAAATGCATTTTTCATATCTCCTGACCACTAGGTGACACAGCGCCGAAACACTGCAGGTAGCTTCAGGTCATGCTTGTTATAACACACAACAAGTTTAGTCTCAATCGGTCAAAGCCTTGCGGAGATATAGCCTCAGATCCATTTTTGCGTGCTTTTCAGCGAATTCGTTAGTGTGGTATTCAAGTACGCTTGGACGAATCGACTTGAATTCCATAACTTTTTGCCAGCATGGTCTGTAGATGATCAGAGCCAATTTTGGTGAGAATCGGATGAACCGTCTAGGACGAGTTCGAAAAGTTGTTTTTACGAACATTTGAAGATAGCGAAAAAAACTAAACCTTACGATTTTTGAATTTTGGAGTTGAGTTCAAAAAGTTATTAGCATAACAAAATTTTAATTTTGGACTAGTGGTGGTGCTAGAGAGTTTGAGTGAGAGACTCCAAATTTGGTGTGGTTACTATTGACAGTATCATCTATCAGTGTGCCAAATTTTACAACTTTCCCGCAAGCGGTTCTATGGGCTGCCATAGACACGAGCAGAAGAATAAGAATAAGAACGCTAACAAACACAATAGGTGCCTACGCACCTTCGGTGCTTGGCCCCTAATTAATATATTATATAATTTATATTTTGTTATGATTATTGCAATCATAACATTTTTTATTGCTTATTATATTAAAATATTATATTAATTATAATTGTATTATTTAAATCACAACAATTTAAAAAAAAATCCATCAAAACAGTTTTTATTGCAATAATAGTATTGTAATATTTATTCAATACAAAGTCAGTATTTATTAATATAGCCAAAATTATAATTTTATTTTATTATTAAATACTGACTTTTTATTTTTATGCGCTATATTATTATAATTAATATATATTATTTATATTTTTGATATTATGATTATTGCAATCATTTCTTAGAATATTTGTTATAATTTACATTATTATAATAGCCAAAATAATCATTTTATTTTATTATTAAATACTGACTTTTTACTTTTATGCGCTATATGATTATTGTAATATCCATAGTTTTTTTTACTTGGTATAAAATTATAATAAAATAAAATTAATATTTATTCATGTTATTGTTATTATTATTAATGTTGTAAATTATTACATACATGCATAAATTCTGACTGCTTATTTAAGAGTACAATAGCATTATAATCATGACATATTTTTATTAATTTGTCAATTTAAATTAATTTAAATTCATATTTTGGTTGCTATTATTACTATTATTTATTTATTTTAGTAAATAAATTAATAAAAAGTGTTGATACAAATATGTCAGCTGAATAAATGTTTACATTATATCTAAGGTAATACTTCTTCATATCAAGTCAATATACAAATAGATAAATAAAAAATATTTTAAAAGAAAATTAGGATTTTTGTGTATACATATACTGTGATTAAACATGTTAAATTTAAAAGTCAGAAAATAATATTTTTTAAATATATTCTGACAGCTTCTCTCACTTATTGAAAGATAATCATTTAATACAGATTTACTGTACTTACAATATATTTTATTAAATGCTGTGATTAATGTCATATTTTATAATGTCAGAAGCTTATTTCAGTCTTGTGAGGAATCGATTAGATTCATGATACAAACATCAATTAAAGTCTTATCTCAAGCTGATTTGTCATTGTTTTATTATTTCTGTACAAAAACAACAGAGAAATTAATCAATTACTTGTTCTTCATCAATCGTGTTTGTGACATTTTTACACTTGGACAGTAATAAAACAAATGATTGATGAGACACGACAATAAAAACAAATACACACACAGATCTTACTGTTTATATGAGGATTTATGAAACACATTTATTCAGACATGTTATTTCAGTGACAGAAGTTGAGCTTCAGTATTAATGTCATGAAGAGACTCATAACATCTCACTGTTACTGATTCATCATGCAGCTCAAAGCATTATGGGTAGAATCTCTTGTCAGTCTATTCTGATTCATCAGCACAGTTTCACTGATGATCCAGGACCAACAGTAAACCCAGGATAGAGCGGCTGAGTGAATGTGGTCTGGACTGTGTGGATGAGGCTCATTGTGTCAGAGACGCTGTAGAAGGACAGAGATCCTGCACTCACATCCACATACACTCCTATTCTACATAAATATACAGACACTCCTATTATACTGATGATGGGCTTCACAGGGAGAACAGTCACTATGTTGTTGTGTCTGAATGAGTATCTGTCAGGAGAGCAGAACAAACTCCAGGACTGATCATTATATCCGAACCAACTCTCACTTGTTCCCTTCCGGCTGATGCTCTTATATGATACTGATATATACACACTTCCACTCCTCTCAGTCTCCCAATAACAGCGTCCACTCACACTCTCTCTACACAACACCTGCCACACATCATCAAATCTGTCTGGATGATCAGGATACGGCTGTTTCTCTCGTACACACGTCACCTCTCTGTTCTCCTCAGACAGACTGAGATAACTGTGTGCTGTGTTTGGATCCAGTGTGAGAAAAGAGGCATCTGAACACAAGAACAGAGACATTTACTACACAACAACAATCACTACAGCTCTGTGTGTGTGTGTGTGTGTGTGTGTGTATAGTGTGTGTGTGTGTGTGTATAGTGTGTATGTGTGTTTGTAGACGTACATTTCTTTAGTCCTGCTGTAATCCTGGATTCTCCTCCATGATCCACACTAGAAAACACACACAGACACATTCAGTCAGTCAACAAACTGTTGCTATGCAGTTGCCAAGGTACTCAGGATTGTTGCTAAGGAGTTGCTGTGTGGTTGCTAAGGTACTTGAGGTGGTTTCTAGGCTGTTGCTAAGGTACTTGGAGTGGTTGCTACGCTGTTGCTATGTAGTTGCCAGGGTACTTGGGTGGTTGCAATGATGTTGATACGCTCGTTCACGACAGTACATGACGCAAGCGCTGATCCAGATCCAGTGTGATGACGTTGAACACTGTTGACAGACTGATGTCACATGGACTACTTTGTCGATCATCTTGGTACTTTTCTGGACCTTGATCGTGTAAGGACCCTTGCCGTCTATGGGAGGGTCTGAGAGCTCTCAGATTCCATCAAAAATATCTTAATTTGTGTACCGAAGATGAAAGGAGGTCTTACAGATTTGGAACGACATGAGGATGAGTAATTAATGACAGAATTTTCATTTTTGGGTGAACTATCCCTTTAACTCTAGTTGAGGCTTGTGGATTGGAGTACAAGGTATGTACCCATTTAAGAAATGTAGGTCCAAAATTTAATTTTTGCATAGTATGGAAATTGCCAGGACACGCTATCAAATGCTTTATATGCATCCAATGTATAATCACAGCCTCTTCCCCTTTTATTAATGAATAATTAATTATATTGAATAATCTGCGTATATTGTCGCCATAGTATCTCCCTTTTATTAATCCAGTTTGATCTGGGTTTATAGTATTAGTAATTATTTTATTTAGTCATTGAGATAAAATAGAAGTCAATATATGAAGATTCTCCAAAGAAATGGGTCTATACAACTGGCATAGTGTTGGATCTTTCCCATATTTAGACTTTCAAAGATTTTGAAAGATTATCAAGATAAAACAACATGTTAAACATGCTTTTAAACACACCAGCAATGCTAGCATACATGTTAGAATTATGATTGCAAAAAAATTAAAAATAAATAAATATTTTTTATTCTTGTTGTTTCACACAGACTGAACCGATCTAAATCAGAAATTCTGCAGCAGTAACATTTCTTCCTGCACTTCACAAGAGCTTGAAGAAACAGCAGAGTGAGATGAGTGTTTGAGTCTCAAACCTGTCATGAGCCGGGTTTGATTCCAGTTTCCTTTTATTTTCTATTTCTTGCTCTGCCTCTTTGACTCAGCTGTTCGCGTTCACAATCAGCGCTCGTGTTTGTTTCCTTTTAACGCTGATTTGTTCCTCTATTTCTACCTGTGTTTCTAGACTACTTTGTCAGATTATTATGTTTTGCAGCCATTCTGCCAGCTCTCCTTTTCGAGCGATTGCTGTTACTTTGTGTTTTGTCAAGAACAGTCCTGTCTGGTCGGGTCGAGTCCTGTCGAGTGTCTGACCTTATCTCTGCCCAGTCTACAAGTTGTCGGTGGCCAGTGGTCCGTTTGCCTCCGGGCACAGCCCTCCGGACTGTACAGCCCTCTGTGGAAGTTGCTGCTTGCCACTCTGGCCGGGACCGCACATCCTCTCGCTCACGTCAAGTCTGCTACCGTGTTCCAGTTTATTCTGTTCTGTGTATGCCTAGTCTGGCTAGCGAACAACAGACTGCCTGAGTTCGTTTGGATATTAAATTCTCTGTTTTGACTTGCCTTTGCCTCTGGGTCCCTTTGTGATACATGACATAACCAGACCACGAAATCAACAGCTGCATCAAATGCAGGTAAATGTTGAATATAGCAGCTGAATTTCATAGTTTGACTCTGACAGAAACAGAGAAAAAATGTAAGTCCAGTCATTTAGAGTAGGGTAAGATGGGGCAAGATGATTTTCTCTTGACCATAAATAACACAAAATCACAAAATCTCTTTTCAACTTTTGATGAATGTCTAAACTATTACTCATTTAATGGATCATCTATCAGTATTTGTTTAGTCAGTGTAAACAGTTTTGAGGTTAACTGATCTAATTTCGTGTTGAATGTTGAATGAACATGTTGAATATTAAATGTTTTTGTGATTTGTTAATGATGTCTATTTGGTAGTGATCTGGACACATTAGTGTTTATAGATTTGTGGAGTAAAAGTTTTTTTTTTTGTTGTTGTTTTAAGTATAAAGTTAAAATCAGACCTTTGGGACACCAGAATTATCACAGAAGACCCAGAGTGATACCAGTTGATACTAGTGTTATTATTTTTAAATGTAATACTTATTGTAATTACTGGGCTTATTATCTAAAATTTCCACTTCACTTTCATTACAACCTATAGGCTAATGGAGCGAAATCATTAAATTAGGCATGTGTTTCACTAGTTGCTTATAAATGTATTTTCAAACATAATTGCTAATTTTTTTAGGTTTTGCTTTTGAATATATATTTACTAACATTACCATAAATGACTACAAACACAGTGAAAGCATTTTGTTACCCATAATCCATTTTAAACTTCAAAATTGGTACAAAAACTGAACAGGAACAGTCCGCGTGCAAGCAATTTTTTGAGACCACGCAGACGGTGCGCGTAACAACAGCGCATGCGCGAGGTGAATGTTGAGACAGCGCAAGTCAAGTTGGTGATCCTGCGCATGTGTCGAGCTCGTCCATCCGCACGTTTCTGCGGCTGAGTATACTTTGAAAGCTGAGCGGACGCGGCTGTGCACGAGACGGAACGGAACGCGGAAAGTGAAGTATACCCGGGCCTTTAATCCAGGGGTAGGCAAGTTTGGTTCTAGAGAGCCACTGTCCTGCAGAGTTTAGCTCTAACCCTAATCAAAAACTGAACAAGCTAATCAATGTCTTCAGGATTACTGAAGTGTGATTTTTTTTTTCCAGGGTTGGAGCTAAATTCTGCAGGACAGGAGAGCCATTCTCTCTAGGACTGAACTTGGAGGAGTATGTGGAGGAATGTGGAGTAAAAGCATTAATAAACTGAGTAAAATTATATATATCTCTCTGGGACCCCAAACAGCCTGAGTGTCCACCTCAAACGAACAGTGCATAAGGGTTAATCTGAGGTAATTTCAACTAATTTACAGTAATATTGACTCCAACGTTTAATGTTTAAACAATAAAACCCAAAAACTCCTCCTGCTTGACATACTTGAGTTTGTTCAGTGAGCAGTTTGGATCCTCCAGTTTTTCAGAAAGCAGCTTGACTCCTGAATCTCCTGGGTGATTGTAGCTCAGATCCAGCTCTATCAGGTGTGAGGGGTTTGAAGTCAGAGCTAAAGCCACATAATGACAGCCTTTCTCTGTCACCATACAGCCAGACAATCTACAAAAACATACAACAACAGTCCACATGACACATGAAAAACAGTTGGTCACAAAATTATGCTCATTTAGCATTATCAAGAAGAAATAAATATTCCCCCAAATCATTGGACATATATATATATCTTGCATTTAATTGCAAAAGTAAAGCATTAGATCTCTCACACAAACAATAGTGGCACAATACTGCTCCTGAAATCTTGTCAACAAGTAGTGAATGAAAGAATATAAAGATAAGATTTAAAAACAAAACTTCTAATGTTGTAATCTAATCTGTTGCTACCCCACACACAAGAGATTTGTGACACAATGGCACAAAATGACACAATGATCTACTTTTTCTAGTTCCAGATATTTTTTTATTAATGATTAATTTATATATTTTTTAGTTTACTGAACAGTTATGCTTAGTGATGAATTAAACATTCAGCACAAATCTACTTTACTGACAATGTATGCATGCTGAGCCTGAGCACAGAGCAGAGTATTTGCAAAAAAGGAAACAGAACTGAGATACTGAGACAAAAAAAGAGAAAAAAAATGAAAGGCCATCAGCAAAGATGCAGGTGAAGACTGAGAGCAGAAAAAACAACATTTTATTTATAAAGCACCTTTTTAAAAATAAAAGTGCATATTATACAATCAATGCAGTGTAATAAAACTACAACTATACAAGTAAATAATCAAAAAAATATATTAGTACACCTAGTTAGTACAAAACACATTAGTACAACTTAAAACGGTACATAAAATAAACCAAATGCATTAATCATGCAATAACAATATAATAATAACAATTTCTTAAAATAGCTTAAAGTAGGGGTATACCTAATTGTAATAGGCAATATATTCCATGACCTTGGGGCAGTGAAAGAAAATGTTCTTTGTCCAATAGTTTTTAATCCAGGGCCAGGCTGCTGTCAGGGGCACTGTTATGGGGGTGCAGAGTATGCCAGGTCGCTAGGGGCCCAAATCACTACTTTAGAATTATTTTTCATTTAATTATTTTTAATCTTGTATACATTAAACCATGTTAACTATTAATAGCGTATTTGTCACAATCTCTAGCTGGAGTGCCCGTGAGCTTCGCTAGAGGGCACTCCATTCCAGACTCCCACTTTACCTTGCCACTTTACCTCAACACTTCATTTCCCATAATCCTTTGCCCTGACTCATCAGCACTCACCAATTGCAGTCACCTGTCTCTCATCACTTCATCAGTCACACACTATAAGAATGGCACACACACACTCCTGTGAGCCCCGTCAGGTCGTGGTGGTGGTGTTGCAGCAATATATAGTGGTATTTTCAATGTTACTCAGAAAAGAGGACACAGGTTTAATTCATTCGAAATACTTCTGCTTAATGTTACACTGTCAGATATGCAAAATAAATCTCTCCTGCTCTGGCTACTGTTTATTGACCGCCAGGGCCATATGCATATTTCCCAAGAGAATTTGCAGATTTTCTTTCAGACCTGTTGATTAATGTTGATAAAGTGCTATTCGTCGGAGACTTTAACATTCACGTTGATAATATAAATGATGCGTTAGAACTTGTTTACAGATTTATTAAACTCGTTTTAATCATATACTAGATTTAATTATATTGCATGTAATTGATCTTACTGATATAGATATTGTACCTCAAAGAGGTGATGTTACTGACCACTACCTTGCATGCTGCGTATTACTGATATTAACTATATGGCTCCACATTATCGTCCGGGTAGAACTATTTTTCCAACCACCAAAGAGATTCACGAATAACCTGCCTGATTTCTCAACTGCTCTGTGTACAAATAAATACACATGAACTAGACGAGATGACTGTCACGGAACACTATGGGAGCACCGTAGAAAGAACAGGGTCTGGGTCCAAATGCATTTAAGGAGAATTATTAATAAACAAAAAGGCCAACAAGGCAAAACAAAACAGGTTCAGAAACGGGATACATTAAACGGCAACGCAGTGCATGTATCGACAACCTTAACAAGTACCATACATACAATTAATTCAACCAGACAGAGCAGCGGGAGTGTGGTCAGGGCCGGACTGGGACAAAAAATCAGCCCTGGCATTTTTTGGTCCAGGCGGCCCACCACCACCATATATATATATATATATATATATATATATTATATATGATATACACTACCATTCAAAAGTTTTTGAACAGTAAGATTTTTTAATTATTTTTTTAAAGAAGTCTCTCTGTTCACCAAGCCTGTATTTGTTTGATCCAAAATACAGCAAAAACAGTAATATTGTGAAATGTTTTTAATATTTAAAATATATTTTAAAATGTAATTTATTCCTGTGATCAAAGGAGATCGTCTGGGGCAGGCGGCTCCTCTTGCTTTGGCCATGGAGGCCATTCTAGCCGCCTGCCCCCATGTTGTAGATGTGGAAGCGGTTGCTGAGGGCCCCTGACTCGTCATGCCCAAAGGAAGTCTCAGCTTCCGAAAACAGCCCAGGAGGGCTTCCTGTTCCTGTGGGCTGTCCTGTCCTGTCCTGTCTGTCTGGCCCTGGAGGGCTTTCCTGTCGTTTTGTACTGTCCTGTCTGTTTAGCCCCGGAGGGCTCCTGATACCCCCTAAGTTCCCCAGGGAATTTTTTTTGGGGGGGGTAAAAGGGTTCCGGCTGTAGGGGCCGGGCCAAGAGGGACGAGGCCACGGCCACGAGGACCATCTGCCATGGCCTCCTGAGCTCCCTGCCCCGCCATGGTCTCCGTTGTCTGTTCCGCTCTGGAGGTCCCCGTCCTGTGTTCCTGTCCGTGTTTGTCCTGAGGGGCCTCCAGAGCGCCCACACCCCCCTCCCCGGTGGAACTGTTACGGCGTAGGACACGCCTTCCGGGAGGGGGGAGTTATGTCAGTTATGTCTCTATTGCTTCTCCGCTCACCGCCATGACCAAACGCAACACATCCCGGCTAGTATGGGCCCCCGAGGCTCTCCAAGCGTTCAAGGAGTTAAAGGCTCGCTTTACCTCCGCACCCATTCTTCGACATCCTGACCCAGAGCGCCCACATTCACCGTCGAGGTCGACACTTCAAGTACAGGGGTGGGAGCCGTACTATCTCAACGCCAGGGTGAGCCGGCTAAACTATACCCTTGTGCCTTCTTCTCCCGTAAACTCTCTGCTGCTGAATGGAATTATGACGTGGGCAATCGCGAACTACTGGCCATGAAACTAGCTTTGGAGGAGTGGCGGCATTGGCTGGAGGGCACCACACACCCATTTATCGTGCTCACAGATCATAAAAACCTCGAATACCTGCGCTCAGCTAAACGCTTGAATCCCCGGCAGGCCAGATGGGCACTATTCTTCACCCGGTTCCACTTCACCGTAACCTACTGACCTGGCACAAAGAACACTAAAGCTGATGCTCTCTCACGTCAAACTGAAGGTGTAGAATACTCGAGTCCCGTCGAGAACATCCTACCTGAGAAAGTCCTCCTAGCTCCCGTTCAATGGGATGTAATGACCGAGATCACCCACGCCAATCGACAGACTCAGCCTCCTCCAGAATGTCCCTCCGACCTAGTCTTCGTCCCAGAACCCTTCCGTCAGTCACTACTCAATCAGGTCCACACAAGCCCCAGTTCAGGCCACCCTGGAATCACCGCTACGGAACACCTCCTGCGGAATCGCTTCTGGTGGCCCACGCTCTTGACTGACGTAGCCAAATTCATTCAGGATTGCACTGTCTGCAGCACCACCAAATCACTCAGACTACTTCCAGCCGGCCTGTTACAACCCTTACCTACGCCACACCGCCCCTGGTCACACATAGCCATCGACTTCATCACAGACCTACCCAACTCTCAAGGTAACACAACCATTCTCACCATTGTTGATCGATTTTCCAAAGCCTGCCGTCTCATACCACTGCCTAAACTGCCTACTTCTCTTGAGACAGCCGAATTACTGTGCAACCAGGTGTTTCGCTATTACGGACTGCCCGACGACATCGTCTCTGATCGTGGCCCTCAATTCACCTCACGGGTATGGTCAGCATTCTTCAAAAGTCTTAATGTCAATGTCAGTCTCACTTCAGGTTACCACCCACAGTCCAATGGTCAGACCGAGCGTCTCAATCAAGAGGTCATTCGCTTCCTTCGCTCATACTGTCAACAACAACAAACCGAGTGGAGTCGGTACTTGATGTGGGCAGAATACGCTCAGAACTCCCTGACCAAACCAGCCACAGGCATGACCCCTTTCAAATGTATCCTCGGATTCCAGCCACCAATGTTCCCCTGGTCCGGAGAACCCACCGAACTTCCCTCAATTACGGAATGGCTGCAACGCAGTGAAGAGGTCTGGGACCGAGCTCACACCCATCTCCTACAGGCAGTCAGGCGTCAGGAACTTCAAGCAAACCGACATCGACGATCAGGTCCCGTCTATCAGCCAGGGCAATGGGTCTGGCTCTCGACCCGAGACCTTCACCTTCGACTCCCATGCAAGAAACTCAGTCCCAGGTATGTTGGACCCTTCAAAATTTCCAGACAAATCACCCCTGTATCATTTCGGTTAGAACTGCCCTCTAATTACCGCATTTCTCCCACTTTTCATATTTCCCTGCTGAAACCCGCTGGTGGTCCGAGAGGGACGTCGGAGGAGGGAGCTGAGCCACAGACTCCCCCGCCTATCCTGGTCGACGGCGAGGAGGCGTATCGTGTGCATGAACTGCTAGACTCCAGACGCCGGGGCGGCGTACTACAGTACCTGGTCGACTGGGAGGGGTTCGGTCCGGAGGAGCGATCCTGGGTCAACTCGGGCGATGTCCTGGACCCCACTCTCACGGAGGAGTTCCACCGATTGCACCCGGAGAAGCCGGCCCCTCGACCTCGCGGAAGACCCCGGCGTCGTCCGCCTCCTCGCGTCAGGAGCCGCTCGCAGGGGGAGGGCTCTGTCACAGTCGAAGCTCCCGAACCACTCCCTCTGCACCACCAGAGGGAGCCTTCCCCGGAATATTAACTCTCATTCGGACTCAGTTTCCCATCAGTCCTCATACCTGGGCCTGATTGCATTGCAACACCTGCACCTCATCAACACACACACATATAAGCAGCACACTTCCACACACTCATTGCGAAGTCTTGATTTGCCCTGGCTGTCACTTCTGAGCGTTACTACCCGTGTTTGATTTCCTGATTATTACCTCTGCCTTGATTCTCGACTCTGTGATTCTTCTCTGGTTGCCCCGACTCAGACTGTTTACCTGGACTCTGATAATTGCCGCCTGCCCCGATTTCTGCCTGTTGATATTACTACGTCTCTGCCTTATCTACGCTGTTTCCACTGCTGGTGATTGACCCTGTTCTGTTTGACTATTCTAAATAAACAAAGCTGCAAATGGATCCCTCTCTGTCTGATGTTTCACAACAGTTACAATATTGTTATAATAATTATTTTGTTCATTATTATTATTGTTGTTAAATACTGACATTTAATATAATCAGGGGTGTCTTAAGATAGCCAGAGGCCCCTGGGCTACAGCATTACGGTAGGCCCCCCTACCCCAGAAAACCTTTTTTTTTTTTTAATAAAGCTTCCTGACCATTATTTATGTCAAATTTAGATTTTTTTTTTCTTGTTTAATATGCCAGTTAACATTCACAACACTGTTCTGCGTAAAATGTGAATATGCAAATTCACTCTTTGCCACAAGGTGGCACTTAGGAACAGCAGAATTATAGCCGTTACATAAAGTAAACACTAGGTTATTGCAGGCTTTATACGGAGGTAATATGAAAAGAAAATGCCATCAAAACTTTCCTGGCTAAAATGTGAGTTTACACGTATGATTTAAACACCAAACATCACACAAAATATTCATTATTCATCATCAGTAGAATGAAACAACACGACATGTTGATGTTGGCATAAATCAGAATCAGAAAGAGCTTTATTGCAAAGTGTGTTTACACACAAGGAATTTGTCTTGGTGTTAGGAGCTTCCAGTACAGAAGTACAAACATAGTGCAGACAACATACAGTATAATTAAGGTAATAAAACCATAATAATGAAGATAATAGACAAATTATAAATATTAACTGAAAAAAAATGTCAGTAAGAGAATGACTAAACACAGAACAAACAAACAAAAACAGTAAAAGAATGGAAGCATTCCACACCACAGCAGCCATACGCGTAAATGTGGGCTGTTTGGTGATTGCTATGTTTTATTTAGAAACATGCCATGTTCATGTTTAAATAGCTTAATTAAATCACAGCCGTATAAAGTTTAACGATCACAATTAAGCAATAGGACGATTCCTATTTTTCCATCCCTAGATTTAAAATTGAGACTTTGAAGCAGCACCTTTGATGGAACACAGTGACTGAATCTAAAACCTTCAGCTAACACATAGATTACATCCACGCAAGTTACCGAACTCGCACTGTATGACATTACAGAAAGTTGTCCGGTCCAGTTGTGTTTCTTACTAATCTGCACATTAACAAAGGCACTCTTGTGCTGGGCTACTTTACTAGCGAATGCACTGTACATTCCGCTTACAGTATATCGGTGGAACATACCAACTATACAAACTGTGTGGGGGGGACCTAAACTGAAACATTCACTATATAGGTTACTACAACCAGGGCGTCACTGAAAATGTTTGTGAGAGTTTGTTTACAGAATGCTGTTGTCACTGCTGCAAACTCTCATATAAATAATTATTCAAAAAACATAATTTCCCTGCAGCCAGTGGGCCCCCTTTCCAGAGGCCCCTGGGCTTCAGCCCCTTGAAGCCCGTGCATTAATGCGCCCCTGAATATAATAATAAGACTGACTTTTTAATGCAGTGCAACAGGATAATTGTAAGAGTAACTTATAATTTAAATAAAATATATAATTAATATTTAGTTTTTTATTAAATACTCACTCTTTATTTTACTGCAATCATAACACTTCTTTATTGCTATAATAAAACAATAAAATAATAATTATTATTATTATGAATTGTAATTGTTAAAATATTCACAAAAAATACAATTCAATTTCTAGATGATCTATGAATATCTATGATATATTAAATAATGATAATATTAAATATGTTGGTTATTTTTTATTTATTATTGTTATTATTATTAATATTATAAATATACATACAATTTTGATATGTTATATTTTTACTTTTTTGTAAATATAACAGTTACATAAATAAAAAGTCTTCCTATTGCAGTAATCATACTGCACTGTAAAATAAAACGTCAGTATTTAATAATAATAACAATAAATAAACCAAATGTATAATATTTAATATTATTTTAAGTTTTCTATGTTTATGTAAATTTGTATTATTTTAATTATAACAAATAAGCAAAGTAATATATTACGTTTGCAATAATCCAATTGTACTGTAAAATAAAAAGGGAGTATTTGTCAGGGTTCCATATATGGTTTATTTCCTGTCCTTGTTTCATGTCATTATTAGTTAAGTATGTTCCAGCTGTGTTTGCCTCGTTATGTGTTAATTACCCTGTGTATATTAGTCCTGTCTTTTGAGTTTGATTTCGTCTGGTCTACTTGTGACTTCCCAGTGTATCTTGTCTCTCTGCCTTGTCTTGTCCTGTCCTGCCTTGTCCTCATTAAATATTATTATTTGAGTTTATATCCTCGTCTGCGTGTTCCTGTTCCTCCCTCGTGTGTGCACCGTGACAGAAGACCAGACACAAACAGTGAGCGGCGCCCCTTCACCTCGTTTTGTTTTCGTTTTTGAAAATTTTATTTAGTTCCTGTGTTTGTGTCTGTCCCACGGCAAGGAAGTTGCCGCTCGTTATTCCCGCCATAGCCCACTGCAAGTCGGCGTGGGAGTTCGGCGGGATCGCCGCGAGTCCACTGGCCGTGAGCCCTCATGCCCGCCGATCGCGGGAGATATCCGCCGCCGGCGGTGGCACTCCCAAGCCCGCCGGCGGGTTGCCTAGTTCCCAGGTTGCCGCTCCCCCAGGCGCGCTGTTCGCGGGAGATCACGCCACCAGCCCGCCTCTGACTCAATGCCCGCCGGATCGGCGCTGACTCAAGCCTGCCGGATCGGCGCTGACTCATGCCTGCTGGCCGCCACTAACCCTAGCCCTGTGGAGAGTCCACATGTCACGGCCAGGAGTGCCGTATGTCTGTCTTGTTGTGCCCACAGGAACATTTTAAAGAACTTTGTCTTGTCTTGTCCATGGAGACTCGTCTGGGGCAGGCGGCTCCTCTTGCTTTGGCCATGGAGGCCATTCTAGCCGCCTGCCCCCATGTTGTAGATGTGGAAGCGGTTGCTGAGGGCCCCTGACTCGTCATGCCCAAAGGAAGTCTCAGCTTCCGAAAACAGCCCAGGAGGGCTTCCTGTTCCTGTGGGCTGTCCTGTCCTGTCCTGTCTGTCTGGCCCTGGAGGGCTTTCCTGTCGTTTTGTACTGTCCTGTCTGTTTAGCCCCGGAGGGCTCCTGATACCCCCTAAGTTCCCCAGGGAATTTTTTTTGGGGGGGGGTAAAAGGGTTCCGGCTGTAGGGGCCGGGCCAAGAGGGACGAGGCCACGGCCACGAGGACCATCTGCCATGGCCTCCTGAGCTCCCTGCCCCGCCATGGTCTCCGTTGTCTGTTCCGCTCTGGAGGTCCCCGTCCTGTGTTCCTGTCCGTGTTTGTCCTGAGGGGCCTCCAGAGCGCCCACACCCCCCTCCCCGGTGGAACTGTTACGGCGTAGGACACGCCTTCCGGGAGGGGGGAGTTATGTCAGGGTTCTGTTGTGTGTGTGTCATGTGCTCCTGCCTCTTGTGTCCATATATGGTTTGTTTCCTGTCCTTGTTTCATGTCATTATTAGTTAAGTATGTTCCAGCTGTGTTTGTCTCGTTATGTGTTAATTACCCTGTGTATATTAGTCCTGTCTTTTGAGATTGATTTCGTCTGGTCTACTTGTGACTTCCTGGTGTATCTTGTCTCTCTGCCTTGTCTTGTCCTGTCCTGCCTTGTCCTCATTAAATATTATTATTTGAGTTTATATCCTCGTCTGCGTGTTCCTGTTCCTCCCTCGTGTGTGCACCGTGACAATAATATCTAAAATAGTAATTGTATCTTTTAAATGTAACAATTACAATTAATCAATAATAATAATAATAATACTTTGTTTTATTATTTAAATTACAGCAATTTTACCATTTTTAATGAATTTGTTATAAGGTAAAAAAATCTGTATTTAATTATACTATTATGATAATTAATTAATATTTTGTTTTTATTTAATATTGCAATATTATTATTATTGTGATTACATCTTTTTTATTATCATCTTATAATTATATTATTTTGGGTTTTATTGAATAAAAAGAACTATTGACTTTTTATTGAATAAATATTGCAATAATATTATTACAATAACAGTTTTGTTTTTGTAATTGAAATAAATTATAAATATAGCTGCAAGCAGCAATGACGGGGCCAAGCACATCAGCGGCAAAATGAGGAGCTAAGCATAGTACGGAGCATCAGAACAACTGCAGAAATGAGTAATTGAAGCCATTTTAAGATTATTGCAGTTCAAATACCTGAAAAATAATTTAAAACTACCAGTAATATGATTGAATGACTTTTAACTTTTGACCAACAGGTGGCACCGTTATCAAATCGATGTGGTGTGTTCTGTGTGATGTGACAATGGCACACACAAAGTTTGGTGTCAATATGCCTAAGCATTGCAGAGATACGGCCTCAAGTGTCATTTTGGCATCATGCCTCACATTCGTTGTTGTGGTATGTGAAAAATGTTTTGTCTATCAACACGAAATCCATAAGTTTTTGTCAGCATGGTCTAAAGATGATATGTTTCGATTTTGGTGAAAATTGGACCAACGGTCTAGGAGGAGTTCGAAAAAGTAGGTTTTTAAATGAAAATCAAAAGGGCAGAGAGGAAGTTTGGCTGACTGTGGCAACTTTGGCATCATTGTTCTCGGCATGACCCGGTCTCATTACAAAAGGCAAAATTCTCAGAAAGCAATTAGCATTTATTTGACATTTCATTATAACTTTTGACCACAAGGTGACACTGTCTCAAAACTTTGAGTACTTTCAGGTCATGGTCTCAATAGTACATATAAAGTTTTGTAATGGTACACCAATGCATTCATAAAATATAGCATTTTTAATGCAATATGCCCATTATAGTCAATAGCAATTTCATGTTTTGTTCAATTATAGCACCACCAAGAGGCATAATCCCACCAAATTTTTTACATGTCCTTATAGTGTGCCCATACATGTGTCAATTTTGGTGAAAATATCTCATTTTGTTTAGGAGTTATAGACATATTTGTGTGTAAGTAGATGAAAAATGACTGACTGTTGACTTTGTTTGCATTTTTGTGCCACTTACTATCAAAATTTTGGCAATTGGGCATTAGAGTATAGCCTGGATGCTATGTTTTAGAATTTCCTACGCTGGTTTCGTGTCGATCGGAGTAACGGTTTCTAAGATATTGGCATAGGTTTTTTAAGCGCTAAAATGCAACGTAGCACAAATCATAAAGCAAAACCTGGCAAGTTTGGTATCGCTGGACTCAGCAAGGATTCAGGAGTCTAAAAATTTAACTCTCGTGAAAATAAGTCTACCCCCAAAGTTATAAGCATTTGAAAATTAGATTTTACCACTAGGTGGCGCTGTTTCAAATCTTGTCAGGCTCCTTCAGGGCATTGTGCTGATGACCCATACCAAGTTTCGTAACAATACGTCAATGCGTTCGTAAAATATAGCATTTTAGTACAAAATTCAACATGGACGACGTCCAAAATGGCTGACATGGGAAAATTGGATATGGTTGGGCTCGGCATGATGCACCAAATCTAAAGAGAGCATTTTTATGATTTTTGGCCAAACCATTCACAAGTTATAAGAAAAAAAATGCATTTTTCATATCTCCTGACCACTAGGTGGCACAGCGCCGAAACACTGCAGGTAGCTTCAGGTCATGCTTGTTATAACACACAACAAGTTTAGTCTCAATCGGTCAAAGCCTTGCGGAGATATAGCCTCAGATCCATTTTTGCGTGCTTTTCAGCGAATTCGTTAGTGTGGTATTCAAGTACGCTTGGACGAATCGACTTGAATTCCATAACTTTTTGCCAGCATGGTCTGTTGATGATCAGAGCCAATTTTGGTGAGAATCGGATGAACCGTCTAGGACGAGTTCGAAAAGTTGTTTTTACGAACATTTGAAGATAGCGAAAAAAACTAAACCTTACAATTTTTGAATTTTGGAGTTGAGTTCAAAAAGTTATTAGCATAACAAAATTTTAATTTTGGACTAGTGGTGGTGCTAGAGAGTTTGAGTGAGAGACTCCAAATTTGGTGTGGTTACTATTGACAGTATCATCTATCAGTGTGCCAAATTTTACAACTTTCCCGCAAGCGGTTCTATGGGCTGCCATAGACACGAGCAGAAGAATAAGAATAAGAACGCTAACAAACACAATAGGTGCCTACGCACCTTCGGTGCTTGGCCCCTAATTAATATATTATATAATTTATATTTTGTTATGATTATTGCAATCATAACATTTTTTATTGCTTATTATATTAAAATATTATATTAATTATAATTGTATTATTTAAATCACAACAATTTTAAAAAAATCCATCAAAACAGTTTTTATTGCAATAATAGTATTGTAATATTTATTCAATACAAAGTCAGTATTTATTAATATAGCCAAAATTATAATTTTATTTTATTATTAAATACTGACTTTTTATTTGTATGCGCTATATTATTATAATTAATATATATTATTTATATTTTTGATATTATGATTATTGCAATCATTTCTTAGAATATTTGTTATAATTTACATTATTATAATAGCCAAAATAATAATTTTATTTTATTATTAAATACTGACTTTTTACTTTTATGCGCTATATGATTATTGTAATATCCATAGTTTTTTTACTTGGTATAAAATTATAATAAAATAAAATTAATATTTATTCATGTTATTGTTATTATTATTAATGTTGTAAATTATTACATACATGCATAAATTCTGACTGCTTATTTAAGAGTACAATAGCATTATAATCATGACATATTTTTATTAATTTGTCAATTTAAATTAATTTAAATTCATATTTTGGTTGCTATTATTACTATTATTTATTTATTTTAGTAAATAAATTAATAAAAAGTGTTGATACAAATATGTCAGCTGAATAACTGTTTACATTATATCTAAGGTAATACTTCTTCATATCAAGTCAATATACAAATAGATAAATAAAAAATATTTTAAAAGAAAATTAGGATTTTTGTGTATACATATACTGTGATTAAACATGTTAAATTTAAAAGTCAGAAAATAATATTTTTTAAATATATTCTGACAGCTTCTCTCACTTATTGAAAGATAATCATTTAATACAGATTTACTGTACTTACAATATATTTTATTAAATGCTGTGATTAATGTCATATTTTATAATGTCAGAAGCTTATTTCAGTCTTGTGAGGAATCGATTAGATTCATGATACAAACATCAATTAAAGTCTTATCTCAAGCTGATTTGTCATTGTTTTATTATTTCTGTACAAAAACAACAGAGAAATTAATCAATTACTTGTTCTTCATCAATCGTGTTTGTGACATTTTTACACTTGGACAGTAATAAAACAAATGATTGATGAGACACGACAATAAAAACAAATACACACACAGATCTTACTGTTTATATGAGGATTTATGAAACACATTTATTCAGACATGTTATTTCAGTGACAGAAGTTGAGCTTCAGTATTAATGTCATGAAGAGACTCATAACATCTCACTGTTACTGATTCATCATGCAGCTCAAAGCATTATGGGTAGAATCTCTTGTCAGTCTATTCTGATTCATCAGCACAGTTTCACTGATGATCCAGGACCAACAGTAAACCCAGGATAGAGTGGCTGAGTGAATGTGGTCTGGACTGTGTGGATGAGGCTCATTGTGTCAGAGACGCTGTAGAAGGACAGAGATCCTGCACTCACATCCACATACACTCCTATTCTACATAAATATACAGACACTCCTATTATACTGATGATGGGCTTCACAGGGAGAACAGTCACTATGTTGTTGTGTCTGAATGAGTATCTGTCAGGAGAGCAGAACAAACTCCAGGACTGATCATTATATCCGAACCAACTTTCACTTGTTCCCTTCCGGCTGATGCTCTTATATGATACTGATATATACACACTTCCACTCCTCTCAGTCTCCCAATAACAGCGTCCACTCACACTCTCTCTACACAACACCTGCCACACATCATCAAATCTGTCTGGATGATCAGGATACGGCTGTTTCTCTCGTACACACGTCACCTCTCTGTTCTCCTCAGACAGACTGAGATAACTGTGTGCTGTGTTTGGATCCAGTGTGAGAAAAGAGGCATCTGAACACAAGAACAGAGACATTTACTACACAACAACAATCACTACAGCTGTGTGTGTGTGTGTGTGTGTGTGTGTATATAGTGTGTGTGTGTGTGTATAGTGTGTATGTGTGTTTGTAGACGTACATTTCTTTAGTCCTGCTGTAATCCTGGATTCTCCTCCATGATCCACACTAGAAAACACACACAGACACATTCAGTCAGTCAACAAACTGTTGCTATGCAGTTGCCAAGGTACTCAGGATTGTTGCTAAGGAGTTGCTATGTGGTTGCTAAGGTACTTGAGGTGGTTTCTAGGCTGTTGCTAAGGTACTTGGAGTGGTTGCTACGCTGTTGCTATGTAGTTGCCAGGGTACTTGGGTGGTTGCAATGATGTTGATACGCTCGTTCACGACAGTACATGATGCAAGCGCTGATCCAGATCCAGTGTGATGACGTTGAACACTGTTGACAGACTGATGTCACATGGACTACTTTGTCGATCATCTTGGTACTTTTCTGGACCTTGATCGTGTAAGGACCCTTGCCGTCTATGGGAGGGTCTGAGAGCTCTCAGATTCCATCAAAAATATCTTAATTTGTGTACCGAAGATGAAAGGAGGTCTTACAGATTTGGAACGACATGAGGATGAGTAATTAATGACAGAATTTTCATTTTTGGGTGAACTATCCCTTTAACTCTAGTTGAGGCTTGTGGATTGGAGTACAAGGTATGTACCCATTTAAGAAATGTAGATCCAAAATTTAATTTTTGCATAGTATGGAAATTGCCAGGACACGCTATCAAATGCTTTATATGCATCCAATGTATAATCACAGCCTCTTCCCCTTTTATTAATGAATAATTAATTATACTGAATAATCTGCGTATATTGTCGCCATAGTATCTCCCTTTTATTAATCCAGTTTGATCTGGGTTTATAGTATTAGTAATTATTTTATTTAGTCATTGAGATAAAATAGAAGTCAATATATGAAGATTCTCCAAAGAAATGGGTCTATACAACTGGCATAGTGTTGGATCTTTCCCATATTTAGACTTTCAAAGATTTTGAAAGATTATCAAGATAAAACAACATGTTAAACATGCTTTTAAACACACCAGCAATGCTAGCATATATGTTAGAATTATGATTGCAAAAAAATTAAAAATAAATAAATATTTTTTATTCTTGTTGTTTCACACAGACTGAACCGATCTAAATCAGAAATTCTGCAGCAGTAACATTTCTTCCTGCACTTCACAAGAGCTTGAAGAAACAGCAGAGTGAGATGAGTGTTTGAGTCTCAAACCTGTCATGAGCCGGGTTTGATTCCAGTTTCCTTTTATTTTCTATTTCTTGCTCTGCCTCTTTGACTCAGCTGTTCGCGTTCACAATCAGCGCTCGTGTTTGTTTCCTTTTAACGCTGATTTGTTCCTCTATTTCTACCTGTGTTTCTAGACTACTTTGTCAGATTATTATGTTTTGCAGCCATTCTGCCAGCTCTCCTTTTCGAGCGATTGCTGTTACTTTGTGTTTTGTCAAGAACAGTCCTGTCTGGTCGGGTCGAGTCCTGTCGAGTGTCTGACCTTATCTCTGCCCAGTCTACCAGTTGTCGGTGGCCAGTGGTCCGTTTGCCTCCGGGCACAGCCCTCCGGACTGTACAGCCCTCTGTGGAAGTTGCTGCTTGCCACTCTGGCCGGGACCGCACATCCTCTCGCTCACGTCAAGTCTGCTACCGTGTTCCAGTTTATTCTGTTCTGTGTATGCCTAGTCTGGCTAGCGAACAACAGACTGCCTGAGTTCGTTTGGATATTAAATTCTCTGTTTTGACTTGCCTTTGCCTCTGGGTCCCTTTGTGATACATGACATAACCAGACCACGAAATCAACAGCTGCATCAAATGCAGGTAAATGTTGAATATAGCAGCTGAATTTCATAGTTTGACTCTGACAGAAACAGAGAAAAAATGTAAGTCCAATCATTTAGAGTAGGGTAAGATGGGGCAAGATGATTTTCTCTTGACCATAAATAACACAAAATCACAAAATCTCTTTTCAACTTTTGATGAATGTCTAAACTATTACTCATTTAATGGATCATCTATCAGTATTTGTTTAGTCAGTGTAAACAGTTTTGAGGTTAACTGATCTAATTTCGTGTTGAATGTTGAATGAACATGTTGAATATTAAATGTTTTTGTGATTTGTTAATGATGTCTATTTGGTAGTGATCTGGACACATTAGTGTTTATAGATTTGTGGAGTAAAAGTTTGTTTTTTTTGTTGTTGTTTTAAGTATAAAGTTAAAATCAGACCTTTGGGACACCAGAATTATCACAGAAGACCCAGAGTGATACCAGTTGATACTAGTGTTATTATTTTTAAATGTAATACTTATTGTAATTACTGGGCTTATTATCTAAAATTTCCACTTCACTTTCATTACAACCTATAGGCTAATGGAGCGAAATCATTAAATTAGGCATGTGTTTCACTAGTTGCTTATAAATGTATTTTCAAACATAATTGCTAATTTTTTTAGGTTTTGCTTTTGAATATATATTTACTAACATTACCATAAATGACTACAAACACAGTGAAAGCATTTTGTTACCCATAATCCATTTTAAACTTCAAAATTGGTACAAAAACTGAACAGGAACAGTCCGCGTGCAAGCAATTTTTTGAGACCACGCAGACGGTGCGCGTAACAACAGCGCATGCGCGAGGTGAATGTTGAGACAGCGCAAGTCAAGTTGGTGATCCTGCGCATGTGTCGAGCTCGTCCGTCCGCACGTTTCTGCGGCTGAGTATACTTTGAAAGCTGCGCGGACGCGGCTGTGCACGAGACGGAACGGAACGCGGAAAGTGAAGTATACCCGGGCCTTTAATCCAGGGGTAGGCAAGTTTGGTTCTAGAGAGCCACTGTCCTGCAGAGTTTAGCTCTAACCCTAATCAAAAACTGAACAAGCTAATCAATGTCTTCAGGATTACTGAAGTGTGATTTTTTTTTTCCAGGGTTGGAGCTAAATTCTGCAGGACAGGAGAGCCATTCTCTCTAGGACTGAACTTGGAGGAGTATGTGGAGGAATGTGGAGTAAAAGCATTAATAAACTGAGTAAAATTATATATATCTCTCTGGGACCCCAAACAGCCTGAGTGTCCACCTCAAACGAACAGTGCATAAGGGTTAATCTGAGGTAATTTCAACTAATTTACAGTAATATTGACTCCAACGTTTAATGTTTAAACAATAAAACCCAAAAACTCCTCCTGCTTGACATACTTGAGTTTGTTCAGTGAGCAGTTTGGATCCTCCAGTTTTTCAGAAAGCAGCTTGACTCCTGAATCTCCTGGGTGATTGTAGCTCAGATCCAGCTCTATCAGGTGTGAGGGGTTTGAAGTCAGAGCTAAAGCCACATAATGACAGCCTTTCTCTGTCACCATACAGCCAGACAATCTACAAAAACATACAACAACAGTCCACATGACACATGAAAAACAGTTGGTCACAAAATTATGCTCATTTAGCATTATCAAGAAGAAATAAATATTCCCCCAAATCATTGGACATATATATATATCTTGCATTTAATTGCAAAAGTAAAGCATTAGATCTCTCACATAAACAATAGTGGCACAATACTGCTCCTGAAATCTTGTCAACAAGTAGTGAATGAAAGAATATAAAGATAAGATTTAAAAACAAAACTTCTAATGTTGTAATCTAATCTGTTGCTACCCCACACACAAGAGATTTGTGACACAATGGCACAAAATTACACAATGATCTACTTTTTCTAGTTCCAGATATTTTTTTATTAATGATTAATTTATATATTTTTTAGTTTACTGAACAGTTATGCTTAGTGATGAATTAAACATTCAGCACAAATCTACTTTACTGACAATGTATGCATGCTGAGCCTGAGCACAGAGCAGAGTATTTGCAAAAAAGGAAACAGAACTGAAATACTGAGACAAAAAAAGAGAAAAAAAATGAAAGGCCATCAGCAAAGATGCAGGTGAAGACTGAGAGCAGAAAAAAACAACATTTTATTTATAAAGCACCTTTTTAAAAATAAAAGTGCATATTATACAATCAATGCAGTGTAATAAAACTACAACTATACAAGTAAATAATCAAAAAAATATATTAGTACACCTAGTTAGTACAAAACACATTAGTACAACTTAAAACGGTACATAAAATAAACCAAATGCATTAATCATGCAATAACAATATAATAATAACAATTTCTTAAAATAGCTTAAAGTAGGGGTATACCTAATTGTAATAGGCAATATATTCCATGACCTTGGGGCAGTGAAAGAAAATGTTCTTTGTCCAATAGTTTTTAATCCAGGGCCAGGCTGCTGTCAGGGGCACTGTTATGGGGGTGCAGAGTATGCCAGGTCGCTAGGGGCCCAAATCACTACTTTAGAATTATTTTTAATTTTTAATTTAATTATTTTTAATCTCGTATACATTAAACCATTTTAACTATTAATAGCGTATTTGTCACAATCTCTAGCTGGAGTGCCCGTTAGCTTCGCTAGAGGGCACTGCATTCCAGACTCCCACTTTACCTTGCCACTTTACCTCAGACTTCATTTCCCATAATCCTTTGCCCTGACTCATCAGCACTTACCAATTGCAGTCACCTGTCTCTCATCACTTCATCAGTCACACACTATAAGAATGGCACACACACACTCCTGTGAGCCCCGTCAGGTCGTGGTGGTGGTGTTGCAGCAATATATAGTGGTATTTTCAATGTTACTCAGAAAAGAGGACACAGGTTTAATTCATTCGAAATACTTCTACTTAATGTTACACTGTCAGATATGCAAAATAAATCTCTCCTATCTCCTGGGGCCCGTTTCAGAAAGGAGGTTAAGTGAAAACTCTGAGTATGTTAACCCAGAAATTAGGGAAACTCTGGGTTTTCCGTTTCAGAATGGGAGGTTTGTCAAACCCGGGAAAGCAGGGTAAGTCAAGCGCGTTTCTGAAAGAGAGGTAACTTATACTCAGAGTCAGTTACTGTGGTAACTTACGCTGTGAACCTAACCTGGTCGGCAGCAGGTTTTCTTCGGTAAACCCAGAGTTTCTTTCGGTCTCCTCCCCCTTTTTAAAGTGTAAGTGATGTTTTAATACCTCATTCATGCATTCACGCTGCAAAATTGCTTTTCTTACTGAGTATTTTTGTCTTATTTCAAGTACAAAAATTAAAAGATTCTTAATTTAAGATGCATTTTCTATAGATAAAAAATTATCTAGATATTTAGCCTTGTTAAAATATAAAAGTGTTCTCCATAGGGTAAGTAAAATAATCTTAATGCAAACGGAAACAAGAATGGGCTATTTTTAATTTATTACCGCATTGCCAGATAATTTGCAAAATAAAATAAAAATTCACTTAAATTCGTTTTTTTTTTTTCCTTCATGGAAACAAGACTAAATACTGTATGTTATAATTGTATTCATTTATTATATTTTTTTAAACCATATTCATGTGCATATTTATTTGAGCGGTACCATTAGTCGTTCTGTTGAGTTCATGCACTAGTTTTCTTCAAAACATCGGAGATGCAGAGCACATTATAAGTCCTGTATGCAGATTTTAAGGAAAGTGTGCATCGCTCTCACGCTCTTTCTGAGATTTTTTTCCTGCGCATAAATCCGTCAAAGAGGAGTATCACAGGACTGTAGGTTAGTGGTGTAGAAATCGGTTTAAATGAGGCTAATCTGATAAATGACGTTCACTTGATAACACCTTTCTGTGACGTCTGGAAGTAACCCAATAATCAGAATTTCCTTCAGGATCTCCAGTGTGGTTGGATGCATTGATGACAAGCATATCTCCACCATCACACCTTCTGAAAATGATACTGATCACTGTATGGAATGGAAGGATGCCAGATGGTAGTACCAGACTTAACCACCACCACAGATGTTAAATAAACTAATTATTCACAATTTTTGGTCATCTTTATTTCCTAATGCAAAAGTTATTCTTTTTACTTTTGGATTTTAGAATTTTAGAAATCTTCCAATACTTGGCCATCTCCTCTTCATCTGTCAGTGGTGCTGTGCAGATTCTCCTTCTTGCTGTCGACAACTCAGTAGTTAATTTTATTACTCTAATTAAGAAATGTAACAGGTTGATTAGAGAATATTTAATTATGTGAAACGAGTGTTAGACTGTGGAAAAAGCTGCAGAGCGTTGAAATAAATATTGAATGATATTTAATGTCATAAGTTTGTAAAGTCGTTTATCTCACACTCATGAACCATTCATGTTCAAAGCTTTACCTTGATTGAATTGTGTTTTTATACTTCATTTTTAGCTGCTGACACGGTCTTGTTTCTTCTTTCTGTCTTTCCTTTTTTTTCTTTTTTTTTGTGGCCATGGGATACCATTAAAACGAATATTATTTCAATAATTTACAGTTTTCACCTCTGATATTATAACAGTTATTAAGTTATTGACAGTTATTAAGAATTAAAGTTACGCATTGACGGAAGTATGCGTGCTGACGTCTTTTTGGCGGGAGCTGTTGCCATGGTGAATCATAATTTCGGAGCTCCACTGATCATGACTTTTCATAGTCGTGGTGCACGCGCTAAACTCAGTCAACCTACTTAGAGTTGAGTAAACTAACACAATTCAGCTGTTCTGAAACCGAAAACGTGAGTTTCCCATCTCAGAGTAACTGAACTCTGAGTTCAAGTTTAAACTCGGAGTTGGTTGAACCTCCTTAGTGAAACGGGCCCCTGCTCTGGCTACTGTTTATTGACCGCCAGGGCCATATGCATATTTCCCAAAAGAATTTGCAGATTTTCTTTCAGACCTGTTGATTAATGTTGATAAAGTGCTAATCGTCGGAGACTTTAACATTCACGTTGATAATATAAATGATGCGTTAGAACTTGTTTACAGATTTATTAAACTCGTTTTAATCATATGCTAGATTTAATTATATTGCATGGAATTGATCTTACTGATATAGATATTGTACCTCAAAGAGGTGATGTTACTGACCACTACCTTGCATGCTGCGTATTACTGATATTAACTATATGGCTCCACATTATCGTCCGGATAGAACTATTTTTCCAACCACCAAAGATAGATTCACGAATAACCTGCCTGATTTCTCAACTGCTCTGTGTACAAATAAATACACATGAACTAGACGAGATGACTGTCACGGAACACTATGGGAGCACCGTAGAAAGAACAGGGTCTGGGTCCAAATGCAGGTAAGGAGATTTATTAATAAACAAAAAGGCCAACAAGGCAAAACAAAACAGGTTCAGAAACAGGATACATTAAACGGCAACGCAGTGCATGTATCGACAACCTTAACAAGTACCATACATACAATTAATTCAACCAAACAGAGCAGCGGGAGTGTGGTGTATAAATAGTCCATGACAATGGGGAACAGCTGGGAGTGTGATAAGTGACAGGTGTGTGGAGTTAGGGGAATGGAGTCCGGGAGGATGGGAGATGGTGATCTCTGGTGGTGAAAGGAATAAATGCAGGGCCTGGACTCATGACAATGACTAGCAATATGGGCACTATCTTCTCTAATACAGTAGAAGCTGTTGCCCCCGACAAATTAAAAAATGTTAGAGAAAAACATACTGCACCATGGTACAACAGTAATACCCATTCTCTCAAGAAAGAAACTCGTAATCTTGAGTGTAAATGGAAAAAAACTAACTTGGAAATCTTTATAATTGCGAGGAAAAACAGTATGTCCAACTATAGACAAGCTTTAAAAGCT
>JALXFT010002966.1:0-26182 GCA_023376895.1 Aspiorhynchus laticeps | reverse complement strand
TGGTCTTGCTTTAAAGGGGTGGTTGACTATTTTTTTCTAGGCTTGATTGTGTTTATGGGGTGCAGTCTAGCATGTGTTCATGCTTGTTTTTAAAAAAAAACATTATTTTTCACATAATTTACCTTTATTCCACACCTCTCTGTCCCTACTCTGACAAACGCCTCGATTTATTTCCTGGTTTTATGAAGCTCCTCCTTCAGAAATACGCGATGGGCTGAGATTGGTTAGCTGGCTCAGTGTGTTGTGATTCGCTAAACTGCCTCTACTGCACGTCTGAACGTCCCGCCCCTCTCCTCAGTGGCGTTGTCTATAATGCTTATCAATTTGAGCCCGCTTGAGACCCAGAGGATATTAATGAAGAGGATTGTGCAGAACCTGTGCAAGCATGGCTCTTATTGGTATGTTTGGTTGTTGTTGTCTCATACTTTTAAATATGCTGCTATTTGTAAGTGCTACTGCTTCTGTTAGCTTTTAATATACGGTTTTATCCTGATTAAAGCTTTAATACAGCACAGCAACCGCACGCGTGTCCATTTATAATGCTTCTTATTGCTGTGTGAAAATAAGTGTATAATTGGAACAGTTTGTTGGAGCTTATCTGACGATCTGAATGAGAGAGAGAGAGAGAGAGAGAGAGACCCAGCCACCAAGACCAACATCATAGTTTTAAATTAGACAACATGCTCCTTGAGCACACGCAGAACTACACTTATCTTGGCATAAATATTAACAACACAGGGAACTTTAACAAAGCTGTGAACGACCTGAGAGACCAGGCACGGAGAGCTTTTTACGCTATTAAGAGAAATATCAAAATTGACATCCCAATCAGAATGCCACTGGGACCACAGCGTGTCCCGCGTCCCTCGAGTCAGCAGAAGCCTGTCAGTCTCCAAGTTTCTGCAAAAAAACACCTGTCCCGGGGACCAGAAACCTCAGCAAACTCCTTGCACTGTAACGTCCAATACTGCCAAACTAGTGGAAAGAAAATACCCAAAATACACATTTAAGCCTCACTCGCCTGTTCGCAGCATGCCACTGGGACCACAGCGTGTCCGGCGTCCCTCGAGTCAGCAGAAGCCTGTCAGAGCCTGTCCCGGGGACCAGAATGTGAATCCAGATCAGCTCGTAACAACACCGAGAAACCTGATTTCTTTAGCGAAGCCTCACACGCCTGTTCGCAGCATGCCACTGGGACCACAGCGTGTCCGGCGTCCCTCGAGTCAGCAGAAGCCTGTCAGTCTCCAAGTTTCTGCAAAAAACACCTGTCCCGGGGACCAGAAACCTCAGCAAGCTCCTTGCGCTGTTATGTCCAATACTGCCAAGAAAGAATGGTGTATAGACCATTTCAAAGTCAGCCAAATACTGGGCAAAGGCGCGTTTGGTTGTGTCTATCTGGCCAAGGAACATGGGAACAATATGGATGTGGCAATCAAAATACTCTTTAAAAAACAAATCCGGAAAGATAAATATATAAATCAGCTACAGAGGGAGGTTCAGATTCAGGCAAGTCTCAGCCATCCCAATATCTTATCTCTCTATGGTTATTTCTCGGATATGGACCACGTGTTTATTGTCCTTGAGTTTGCCCTCAAGGGAGCGCTTTCCATAGAGCTCCGGGCCTGCGGGAAGTTTACCGAAAAATGAAGTGCCAGTTATATAAAGCAGCTTGCAGATGCTCTGAGCTACAGCCACTCAAACGAGGTCATACACAGATGCTGTGTCCCAGTTCGTAGGCTACATCCTCCGAAGTGCGTATTTGTAGGCCGATTGCGTCATGGCGAAGCGATGACGCAATTAGTTGTAAAAGTACTTTTTTACAACTAATTACAAAACTTCAATTCAACATCAGAAAACCAACGTAAAAATAAATTAACACTACATAAAACAGATTGGATAAAAATATATAAAAAAATTGTAGGCCTATGTACACTTTCATTTAGCTGAGCAGGGAGACCCTGGATGGGCTGCTCCTAGAGAGCTGGTGCAGCCTCTGCCAGTGGAACATCATCTGGGATGGGCTCCAGAGTGTTTGAGTGCATATTTCCACTGTCCAGCACTGGGACGTTCAGTGTTATCCTGCAGTACAGGGGTCTGGTCTGATTTAAGGAAAGGACTAATTGTGTAGAGCTATGACAAAGTAATTGGTGAAAGAAATATTAAGTTACTTTAGTAAAGTACTTTCAGTAACTACAAATAGCGCATTGAGGAAAAACTGCATACATCTAAAACCTTAATTATAAGTATTATATTCCATACTGTAATATATTTAAGGTATGAACTGTAAAAGTAAAGGTATGTATTCTGCAGAAAAAAAAGAAAAAAAAACTTTATATGATGGTCTTGCTTTAAAGGGGGTGGTTGACTGTTTTTTTTCTAGGCTTGATTGTGTTTATGGGGTGCAGTCTAGCATGTGTTCATGCTTGTTTTAAAAAAAAAAACATTTTTCACATAATTTACCTTTATTCCACACCTCTCTGTCCCTACTCTGACAAACGCCTCGATTTATTTCCTGGTTTTATGAAGCTCCTCCTTCAGAAATACGCGATGGGCTGAGATTGGTTAGCTGGCTCAGTGTGTTGTGATTCGCTAAACTGCCTCTACTGCACGTCTGAACGTCCCGCCCGTCTCCTCAGCGGCATGTGCTCCGGTTGAATTGTAAACAGTGGCGTTGTCTATAATGCTGATCAATTTGAGCCCGCTTGAGACCCAGAGGATATTAGTGAAGAGGATTGTGCAGAACCTGTGCAAGCATGGCTCTTATTGGTATGTTTGGTTGTTGTTGTCTCATACTTTTAAATATGCTGCTATTTGTAAGTGCTACTGCTTCTGTTAGCTTTTAATATACGGTTTTATCCTGATTAAAGCTTTAATACAGCACAGCAACCGCACGCGTGTCCATTTATAATGCTTCTCATTGCTGTGTGAAAATAAGTGTATAATTGGAACAGTTTGTTGGAGCTTATCTGACGATCTGAATGAGAGAGGGAGAGAGAGAGAGAGACCCAGCCACCAAGACCAACATCATAGTTTTAAATTAGACAACATGCTCCTTGAGCACACGCAGAACTACACTTATCTTGGCATAAATATTAACAACACAGGGAACTTTAACAAAGCTGTGAACGACCTGAGAGACAAGGCACGGAGAGCTTTTTACGCTATTAAGAGAAATATCAAAATTGACATCCCAATCAGAATCTGGATAAAAATAATCAAATCAGTAATAGAACCCATCGCACTCTACGGGTGTGAAGTCTGGGGTCCACTCACAAACCAAGAGTTCACTAAATGGGACAAACACCCAATAGAGGGTGTCATTCAGGGGCAGCCGTGGCCTAATGGTTAGAGAGTCGGACTTGTAACCCAAAGGTTGCAGGTTCGATTCCCAGGTCCGGCAGGGATTGTCGGTGGGGGGAGTGAATAACCAGCACTCTCTCCACCTTCAATACCACGACTGAGGTGAGACCCTTGAGCAAGGCACCGATCCCCCAACTGCTCCCCGGGCACCGCAACATGGCTGCCCACTGCTCCGGGTGTGTGTTCACTGCTGTGAGTGTGCACATGGATGGGTTAAATGCAGAGGACAAATTCCGAGTATGGGTCACCATACTTGGCCACACACCACTTCCCTTTCCTTCCTTTCCCCTTTTCCCCCATAGAGACTCTGCAGACCGAACTATGCAAAGTGTTGCTCCGAGTACAGCGCAAAACCCCAAATAATGCCTGCAGAGCAGAATTAGGATTATACCCACTTATAATCACAATCCAAAAAAGGGCCATTAAATTCCATGCCCACCTAAAAAATAGTGATAAACAGACTCTCCATCACAAAGCCCTGAACTACCAAGAGCTGACACCAGAAAGAAACGCCCTCGGCCAATTGGTCTTAGAGCGGACTACACAAACCACAACAGGTCTGACTGAGAATAAAAACTTAGCCAGACCAAACCAAATAATTAAAACAAAAAGAAAAATACCTAAAACATTGGAGAGACGCAACAGCCCTACAAAGTAAATTGGAATGCTATTTGGCCCTCAATAGAGAATATGAATTGGCAGGATACCCGAGTACAGCGAGTGACCCTAAACTGAGAAAAGTCCTGAGCATGTACAGACTCAGTCAACACCATCTCACCATAGAGACAGGCAGACACAGACAGACCTGGCTACCAAAAGAAGACCGGCTGTGTCCCCACTGCACAGGAGATGAAGTGGAAACAGAACTGCACTTCCTGACATCCTGCCCTAAATATGCACCAATTAGGGACACTTTCTATCCCCATTTCACTACTCACCACAAAGACTTCCATCAGAAACTAAATCTGGACAAACTCCCATACCTGCTCGGAGAAAGCCCAGCAAGCTCAAACCTGGCCGCCAGGTACGTGAGGTCCTGTCACGACGAAAGAGCCTCCAGCGGGACACAACTACCAACACACTCACAATATGATACCTAGAGGAACTTCTAGAAATATTAGAAGACTGATTTTTTACCTACCCATTATTATTTTATTATTTATATTGTGTAGTGTTGTTAAAGCTTTGGCAATGTAAAGATTTTTCACCATGCCAATAAAGCTATTTGAATCTTGAGAGAGAGAGAGAGAGAGAGAGAGAAAATTGAATTTGAATAGCTCTTTATTACAAATAGACAATAAAACACATTCACAAAATATAAAAATCACATTATATATAAATCACAGGATGCGTGTAAAAAACAATTCATCTTCAACAACCGAGCACAATGCTCCTCTGCTACACCATTTCAATTCAAAAGAAAGATCATTCACTGATTTATAAAAATTAAAATCAATCAAAACTCTAGCCTTTACAAGACTTGAGAACAAAACAACAACATCTTGCCCAGACTTCTGCTCAATCTTGTTTTTTCTACTTGTATAAACAGCTAATTTAGCTTGACCCAAGATAAAATTCAGTAATTGACAATCATAACGTTTTTTCTTCACATAATTAGCACCCAATACAAACATTACCATTGAAAAAGTTTCATTAAAACAACCAAAAAGACTTCTTAATACCATAAATAAATGGTTTAACCTGGAACACTGCATAAAAGCATGAAACACCGTTTCTCTTATAAAACAAAAAGGACATTCAGAACTCACTTCAGGGTTTAAAACCGAAACAAAAGCATTTACAGCCATTGCACCATGAAGAACTCTCCATTGTATATCTCCTACTCTCTTTGCTAACGGTGGCTTATACAAAACTCTCCATTCAGGTTTAACATCATCTATTTTGAGGAATGAACGCCATGGAGTGTCTATTTTATTGTTTAAAGGCTTTTTATTGAAAACCAGAACACAAGCTTTGTACAACATTTTCCCAGTAACTGAAAAAAAAAAAATCCAAACACAAAGATTTACCAGCTTTTAAAAAACATCCCATACAATCATCTAGTTTGGGAGACAAAAAAATAGCTGGAAAAGAGTCCTCAATATTAGGAGCCTTTACTCCTCTACAGAAGTCTGCTAATGATTGCCTCTCTTCAGTCAATAGAGCAGACCGCCACTTTGTCAGTAATTGAACAACTTTACGGGTTGAACAAACTCCTAGATGAAAAGCAACTTGCTCAGTGTTCATAAAATTAGGCCCAGCCACCTTTAACAGATGACTTAAAGTAGTGGTCTTAGATTTGCAAAGCAAATTAGTCAGTCCAGGAAAAGTGTGGTCACCAACAGAAATGTCCAAACGGGCTCCATGTATTATAGGTTAATTTAACAACCAGAAGAAAGAGTTCATAGATGGTGCCCTTTGATTAAAAAGACTCCAGACTCTGAAAAGGTTACGATAAAAAATTGGTACGTTAGCAAAGTCCAGTTTTAAGGGGTCCCGCAAGAAAAGAGCTTTGTCCAACTGAAGACCTCCCAGCCTCCATAAAATAGCACACGCAGTAGCTCTCCAGCTGAAATCAGTTGGTCCCAACAGAAGTCTCTGTATGAATTGCAGACGAAAGGCCGCTGTCCTGCTTTGCAGGTTTACCATCCCCTGCCCGCCCTCTTCTTTTGACAAAAACAAAATACTCTGATTGACCCAAGGGCTCAGGGCTTTCTGCAACTCCTCTAGGCTCAAGGCCTTACTGAGTTCCAAGTTGCCTTCTTCAGACACCCTTGACAAGTTTTCAAAAAAAACATTGTCAATATCAGGCTCTACGTCACATTCACACTTGTACAGTTTATCATAAAAATAAACTGCTCTCCTTCTAATATCAACAGGGTCAGTTAATAAAGTGCCAGACTCAGAACGTAGTGCATGAATTAATCTTTTCTGTCCAGTTTTTTTTTTCTAAATTAAAGAAAAATTTAGTTGGAGCATCCATTTGGTCAATATTTTGAAAACGGGATCGAACCAGAGCTCCTTGCACCTTACCCCCCACAAGGTCACTAAGTTGAGTCCATTTCATTGAAAGAGCTTCCAAACAGCTATTCTCCCCAGTTAATTCAACTAACTCCTGAAGCTTTACTATTGATGCTTCCAAGGTTTTCATATCTCTTGCCACCTGTACAGTGATATTTCGAGTGTGCTGTTGACAAAGCTGCTTAATTCGTACTTTTCCAAAATCCCACCACTGTCTCAAAGATTGGAAACAACTCTTTGTAGCTCTAAATGTTTTCCAAAAAAATTTAAACGTGTCTTCAAAATTCTTGTCACACAACAGGGAGGTATTAATATGCCAATAGGCACTCTTTGGTTTGATGGAATTCAAAATAAAAGAACACACCATACTGTGATCAGAGAAACTTACAGGAACAATAAAACACTTACTAAAGATACCACGTTGATGTTTAAAAGTATAAAACCGGTCTAATCTTGCTAAAGACAAAACATTATCACGAGTATGAGACCAAGTATATTGCCTTTGATTGCCATTAACATGCCTCCATATGTCACTCAACTCATGTGTTTTAATAACTTGAATAAGTCTCTTACGGGAGGGTTCATGGGGCTCAATATGATTTCTACCGAGATTGTTCAGTACAATTAAAGTCCCCTCCTAGAAATAAAAACTCTTCACTACTACAATTTTGCAGAATTAAATTGAGGTTATTCAAAAACAACATTCTTTCAACTCCTGAAGTAGGAACATAGACACATAAAAACAAAGACATGATTTTCAAATAAAGCTTTAACCTTCAAAAGTCTACCTTTTATAATTTCATCAACATCATAAGAAACTGGTCTGAAACTTTTGGAAAATAAAACAGCAACTCCCCCACTTACAGTAGTATTATGGCTTAGCACAGAGATGCCATCCCATTCTCTTGTCCACTCAACAGCATTCTTTAAATCACTATGAGTTTCTTGAAGAAAAATAATATCTAACTTTTTTTGCTTAAACACCTCATATAATATTGCTCTTTTTCTCACATCTCTTGCACCGTTTATATTTACCGATGCAATACTGACTTCACCCATAAAAAATAGGAAGGGAAACATAAAGAACAAAACTCTAAGCTTCATTAAATTAGCTTTTTCCAGCACCATCACTTTCAGTATTAAGTTCTCACTAGTTTTTTCAACCGGTAGATTTCCTTATTGGTAAACACTCCTTCAGTCATCAAACACCGTGTTTTTTCAACGAATTGTTTAAGGTCAGGAAAGTAATCATTCACTTGTACCCCTCTTCTATTTTTAGTTGCTTTGAGAAACAATGTAATGTCTTCCAGATCATAACTGCCACTCACCCCTTCACACTGCGTAAGGGAGACACTAGAATCCGATTCACTGTCACTTTCTATGTCACTCTGACCTTCGCATTCAACAGAGTCCATTTTCTTTACAAATTTTAAATCACAAGCATTAACACTGTTCTTTCGTTTGCGAGGTACTTTGAGAACAGTGTGCTCTCTGCCTCTGTGTCGATGCCAACATTCTCACGCACCATATCTTTTACAGGCTGCTCGTCTCCCTCAGTATTGCCTGAATTAGAGACTGTCAGACCTTTCATGACAACCTTGTCTTCACCAGACCTAGTAGTCTCAGCATTATTTGCTTCCTCAGATTCCCTCTCCACGATCATCTCTGACTGAACTGTTTGCGGCTCTTCCGCAGCTGCGTCTGCCACGATCGCCTCTGACTCGGCTTGATCTACCGCGGGCCGCACTGCCTCGGGTGGACCAACTGTATCATTTGTGTTCTGTGTAACTATTGAGGGTTCCTTTTTTTCAGGACAATCTCGTATTAAATGTCCCACTTTATTGCAACAAAAACTTCATTTTCCCCGTTGCCGCATAGACAACATAATCAAAATCATCAATCCGATATTTAAACGTGAGGTCCAATTCAGCGTCATCTTTTACAATCATGTAAGCAAACCGTCTAAATGAAAAAACGTGTTTTAACAATGGAGATGCACTTCCAATGGGGATTTTCTTAATCGAAGACACCAACTTGCCGTACCGGGAAAGAGACTGTGACAACAACTCGTCACTAATGAACGGAGGAACATTAGACAGTGTCACCTTTTTAGATGGCATTGAAAGAGGAAGAACAGGTGTAAACAGACCATCAACAACAATTCCTCGCTCAACCAGCTCATTAGCTTTTTCCACGGTATTTAAAAAGATCACCGCGGCATTATTCATCTTTGAAGCTGACAAAATACTTCCATGACCAACAGCCTCCCCTATAGCAAGACAACAATCCTCTACACTCAATGTGGACGCCACCTTCACTGCATGACGCCGCGTGAGTGTGTTTAGCACCTGCGAATCCGGGGCTGTCATGCTTCAACAGTGAGCACACGGCCCGGAGCACTCTCTCACCAAGATTAACTTTAAACAAAATAGCCACTCAAGAAGAAAAAAGGAGAAGATAAGAGAAAATAGCTTAAAAACACTTATGGCTCATCAACCACAAAGTCGCACTAAAGACGCTCAGACTCACCACACGCTCTCCACACACACACTCACTCCACAAACGCCCACGCATGCGCACGAGAGAGAGAGAGAGATGCAGAGCAGGGCGACACGAGTAACAGTATTAAGAACCGCTGCTTTAATGATTTTGAAACTTGAGAATCCATTAGAATCGTTAGAAGACAGAAGCGTGATTCATATGAATAGATTGTTACGTGCATCCCTAGTTTTCTCTTCCTCTTCTCTAAAGCAGCGCAGCATGGCTCCGCCCCCTTTGCTGCGTGTTCCCGGGGGCGGGGTTTATCTGGGTCTGTGACGTATCAGACCCGGGAAGTAACTCGTTGTAGTCCCTTACCTGTCATTTTTGTAGGCATTAAACTGCCAGAATTTTAAAAGACGATATCTCCGTTTGCATTGAACTTTCAGCACCGCAACTCTGCAGATATTGTTTATGCTCAGACAGCAACATTACACATAACATAACTAACTAACTAACTAATGTTAAAACTGTGAAATCGCAATCAACCACCCCTTTAATATTACTGCTGCACTACTGTGTACTGTACGTTGCATTTTAATTCTGAATATGTTCAAGGTTGTTACATTTAAAATACTTTATATAGGCTACTGTTGGGCAGTTTAATGTACAACAGTGCATCATATTGTAAAAGACCTTGTTTTAGTAGTGTTGCTGTCCTGTGAGGGAAAAAAAAACTCAGTACTTGTCATTTGTATGTGAATACAAGGAATGTATTTCGTTACACTCCACCACTATGTTATTTTGCAAATGAAAGGAACAAAGTTTATTGCTACAATATTAACAAATTACAACTTACAAATTACAATTGCTAATTACAACTGTGGCCCATATCGAAGGCTGCCTCTGAAGGACTCGGACCGGTCTAGCCTATGGAGGACTGCTCTTGTTGCCTAGCAACTGTGACAGCTGCCGTTGACGAGCAGCAGTAACGTTTGAAAGTGGACTTGTTATATTCCGCTGCATAAAACTAAATAGGGTTGAAAACCTGTTTAAATATGTTCACCATGGTCCATTTATGTACATGATTAATAACAGAATGCATAAAATCACATTTTGGTAAGATAAGTCAACATTTAACCGCTTTATATTTTGTATTTTTTCATGTCATTACTATATTCAAGTAACTCGAAACCCAATATTTACATTTAAAGTGTAATTCGGAAATTAAAAGTCAAAAACTAACAATTCAGGCTCGTTATTTTCTTTTTCATTAAAAAATAACAACATCTATGGCAAGCAACTCTGTTCTCGAAGAAAGAAACTTGAGAAATTGGCAGAACTTGGAGTTGAAGTGTTTCCTGTTACTACTTTGTTTGGACAGTGACAATTATAAACTGATCTCTGAGGCCGTTCTTGCAGCTTCAGGGCTGTATATAAGAATTTAGCTCAAACTTTGACCTGTGGAGGGCAGTAATACGGCCAGTAGCGGAAAGATAAAAAGAAGCTCCGTTCTTGCACTGTTGCTGCGCAACAGGAGCAGCGATCGGGATCACCTGCTGGTGCAATCAGGAAATCCTGCAAAGGCTAGACTCAGCGTGGCCTTGGAAGGCCATGTCGGCCACATCCTTCGGAGGATCCGTGCTCCGAAGGATGCAGTCTTTGAATTGGGACGCAGCTATTGGCTGCATCCGAAACTCCTACTTCTCTACTATATAGTAGGGGAAAAGCAGTAGGCGAGCGAATAAGTATGTCCGAATCCTTAGTATTCATAAAAGAGTAGTCGAGAATTACCTGGGTGACGTACTAATTCTCGCGAGATTCGGACGTGCGTCTACTTAAAGTGCGTCCGAATATACTATATAGTAGGGGAAAAGCAGTAGGCGAACAAATAAGTACGTCCGAAACCTCAGTATTCTTAAAAGAGAAGTCGAGAAGTTCCCGGATGTCCTACTGCTTCGACCCAGATTCTGAAGTGTTCATCCGATGGACACTTTTCTATCCCAGGAAGCCACGGGAGAGCAATACGTCATCAAACGTGATGGAGAACAGAGACTAGGCTGTTTACAAATGTGAGTATTATAAATCAAAAACATGGTTACATGTGTTAAAATCACATTTGTTGAGCTACTGTAGAGTAAACTGTTCAACTGCTTAAGGTGTAAAGACGCTAGACAGTAACGTTAGTACAGTATATTTATGATTTTGCTGTAAAAACATGTTTTATGTATAGCGAACAGGGGAGTTCTTAAAGACGATTACTAAATGTCTATTTAATATGAGTCAAGAAAATATTCTAAAAGAATTACAGATTAGCACATTCACAACATGAACAGACATCTGAGTGAGTGATGTAACGTTATGTGTGCTGTTATGTAGAAGTCACTGTTGTCAACACTGCTTTACATGAATGTAAGTAATGTGAATAAATCTACATGGAGTAACTAAACATAAGTTATTAATTTCATTTGTCCATTAGTATTGTTGATAAATTGAGGAGCATTTGTGTTGGATAAAAAGTGAGTTAACACATCAGCAGCTACCTCAACATGTAAATGCAGTATTGAGCAGATAAATCACAGAGGTGACTGAATCTTGTCTGATGTTACACCTCAACATGTAAATGCAGTATTGATCAGATAAATCACAGAGGTGACCGACTCTTGTCTGATGTTACAGGGACAGATGAGACACGTGTGTTTATCCAGTGAAGAGTGACTGATGAAGGAATGCTGCCATCAAAGCCTCTCAGTGAGTAGACTACTGACATCAATAAAACATCTTTTAAATCTTAAGTTGTAGTTTATTTTAATTGTAACTTCAAACTTAGCTATTACAGCGCTTTTCTGATTCTTGATTGCTGTACATTTGATGCAGAGCTTTTGTGGTGGATCAGGTGACAGCGGCATTTGTGGGATAAAAAGGAAAACAAAAATATAAAGTAAGAAATCATTTTGTTACTTCTAATACAGAAATCAAATGACATTGTGCTGTTAAAATGACTGCTTTTCTATTGTGTTTGTGCATCTTTGCAGGATCTGAAATGTCTGCAGGCTGCTGTGAGCAGTGAGGATGGAGAAGACCACAGCAGCATCCTGGAAATGATCCAGTGCCATGGATGAGACGCTCCATCACTCCACCTGCCCTTACTGCCTCAACTGCGCTGGATGTTACTGTGGTCTCTTTATCCTCAGTGAGCCCAGAGCCAGCGAGAGCATCTAGAGAAAGACCAAAAGAAATGTGATTTTGGTCACGTTTGTCCTGCTGGTTTCTGTTCATACAACATCAGTCATTGAAGCCTGAGTTTCAGAAGCTTCAAAAGCATCATCATATAATGTCATGAAGCTTCTGAAAGTCAGGCTCTATTGCCTGATATAGTATGAACAGAAACCAGCAGGACAAACTTGAAAATCACCTTTTGCGTTTAGAAAACACACACATACACACAAGGTTTGAACGGCGTGGATGCGAGTAAATAATGACTGAATTTATGTTTGGGTGAACTAACCCTTTAAAGCTCCAAATAGAAATTGTATGAAATATATGTAAAAATGTATATTATAGTAGTACCTTGAAGAAATAAACTTTAAAAGACACAAGCAGCTTTTATTGAGTTGCAAAAAAAAAAAAAATTACATTTTAATTAATAATTATGCATTTGGCAGACACTTTTATCCGAAGTGACTTAGTGCTCTTATTACAGGGACCCCAATCCCCTTGGAGCAACCTGGAGTAAAGAGCCCTGCTGAAGGACACTGATGGTGACGACTGCAGAGATCGATCCAGCAACCTTCTGCTTACCAGTTCATTACACCACAAAAGTAATGAAGCTATATAAAAAATTAGCATGTAATTGTAAACATATGAAATGAAATTTGGCAAGAAATGGAATGCTGACAACATATGTACTTTTTTTACTCTGTGTAATTGTTTTACAGGTAGTTGTCCTCATGGAGAGCAGCACACAGATGTTTGGAGCAGATACAGCAGGAGCCAGATTGTCCCGCACATGTTCTCCTGCTCTTGATTCAAGATTGTGTGGTTCAGGGGCGTCATCATGGTCTTCCTCATCCTCTCTGTGCACTCAGGTGCAGGATAGCCTCGATGTCCGTTTCCCATCGATGATCAGATTCAGTCTGACTGCAGCAATGAGGGTCGTGATGGATGGCAGAGACAGGTGAAGGTGGACACGGTGGTCAGCTGCTTCATCAGAATAAAGCTGCAGAACTGGCACAGCTGTGTTGAGATGTGGGTTCACTGCCTGTAAATACATGATTGTTAGAACAATGTTTAAATAAAGCTTTGTTTCATGTGTTGACTTGTTTATTTATTGTCATGGTTACTTTTATTTACATTTTACTCATTTGTTCATGTTTCCTGTTGTTGTCAGTAAATAAAATAATCGTTTCATTAACATATGCATTAATTCATTACTTGACTGAAAATTGAGATGTATTCACTTCTGCTGCAATTGTCTAGTAGTGTGTAGTCATGCATAGCTATAGCTGTTATGGGTTTGACGAGACGTGAGACAGGTGGATCCATTCGCAAGGCTTTATTATTAAACATGGTCACACAGGCAGGGTCAGACAGGAGCAAACAGGTACGATGAAGACAGGGCAGAGAATAATCCGTGGGCAAGCGTGGGTCGGCGATCGGCGAACAGTATCCAGAGGGCTAGGCAGAGAGAAGAAACCAGGAACACGGGCAGGAATCAGGAAACAGGAAATCAAACTCGGGAAACTAGAAAACTGGGAAAACGCTTGGTAAGTAGACTGGCTAACAATACTCGGCAGCGTGTGAAAGAATGTCCATGGTATTTATAGTGCTTGTGTGTGCGTGTGATTGGGTGATGGTGATTGCGTGATTGTTTGCAGGTGCGTGCGGGATAAATGGTGAACAGCTGTGTGGGTGCAGTGGATGCTGGGAAATGTAGTCCTAGTGTGATCTGTGACGGTGTGAAAGTCCAAGTGGTGGGTGAGTGACCTCTAGAGGTGAGTGGCTGGAAGTTCGTGGTCTGGATTCGTGACATAGCCCCCCCCCCAAAGAGCGGCTTCCAGACGCTCCTATGATCCAGGGTGGAGCGGACGGAGCTGGAGCCCGCCAGGGCGGAGCGGACGGAGCTGGAGCCCGCCAGGGCGGAGCGGACGGAGCTGGAGCCCCCCAGGGCGGAGCGGGCAGGACTGGAGCCCCCCAGGGCGGGGCGGACAGACCCGGAACCCACCAGGGCGGAACAGACGGGACCAGAACCCACCAGAGCGGAGCAGATGGACCCGGAACCCACCAGGGCGGAACAGATGGGACCAGAGACCACCACAGGGAAGCAGACTGGGCAGGTAGCCCTGACAGCACCTGGAAGTAGAGAAGCACAAGGACAAACAACACAGGGAGAGCAGAAACAGACAACATTGGGAGAACAGAGACAGACAAGACAGGGAGAGCCTTCCTAGTCTCAGGAGCCGTGGCAGAGCAGATCTGGGAATCACAGGCGGCCTCCTTGGCCGGGACAGGACAGGGCGAGAGTTCATAGACGGCCTCCTTGGCCGGGACAGGACAGGGCGAGAGTTCACAGGCGGCCTTCTCAGCCGTGACAGAACAGGGCGTGAGCTTATAGACGGCCTCCATGGCCGGGGCAGGACAGGGCAAGAGCTCATAGACGGCCTCCTTGGCCGGGACAGGACAGGGCAAGAGCTCATAGACGGCCTCCTTGGCCGGGACAGAGTGAGAGTACATTGGAGGATACCACCGACACCTCTGGAGGTTCTGCAGCTAATGCCGCCACCTCTGGAGGTTCTACGGTGGTAACCTGACCGAGTGAGAGTACGTTGCTGGACGCCACCACCTTGCAAGGAGTTGAAACGAGCACCACTGTTTCAGAAGGTGCTGCAGCAGGTGCTGTCACCTCTGGAGACATTACAGTGGGCGTTGTTACCTCAGGCAGTCCAATAGTGGTGTACGCAGCCCAAATGCAACATAGAGCGACCCCTATCATGGGAAGCGCTTCCGACAGGGAAATCAGTTCAGGAGTAGGAGGGCCAAGGTGAGTGGATTTGGGGATACCAGCAGCGCGTGCAGACACCAGCGGTGCATCTCTCACGCTGGATATCAACCGGGGAACTTGAAGGACTGACCTTGAGTCTCTGGGTGGGATAGGTTCTGGCTGAGGAGCGGAGACGTGACGTGACTCTGGCTGGTCAGCTGTGACGTGACGTGACTCTGGCTGGTCAGCTGTGACGTGACGTGACTCTGGCTGGTCAGCTGTGCCGTGGCGTGACTCTGGCTGGTCAGCTGTGACGTGGCGTGACTCTGGCTGGGGAGCTGAGGCATGGCGTGACTCTGGCTGGGGAGCTGAGGCATGGCGTGACTCTGGCTGGAGAGCTGAGGCAGGGCGTGACTCTGGCTGGAGAGCTGAGGCAGGGCGTGACTCTGGCTGGAGAGCTGAGGCTGAGGCAGGGCGTGACTCTGGCTGGAGAGCTGAGGCTGAGGCAGGGCGTGACTCTGGCTGGAGAGCTGAGGCAGGGCGTGACTCTGGCTGGAGAGCTGAGGCAGGGCGTGACTCTGGCTGGAGAGCTGAGGCAGGGCGTGACTCTGGCTGGAGAGCTGAGGCAGGGCGTGACTCTGGCTGGAGAGCTGAGGCAGGGCGTGACTCTGGCTGGAGAGCTGAGGCAGGGCGTGACTCTGGCTGGAGAGCTGAGGCAGGGCGTGACTCTGGCTGGAGAGCTGAGGCAGGGCGTGACTCTGGCTGGAGAGCTGAGGCAGGGCGTGACTCTGGCTGGAGAGCTGAGGCAGGGCGTGACTCATGCAGATCATCTGTGGCTTGACTTGACTCACGGAGATCACAGGTGGCTTGGCTTGACACGTGACAATCAACTGTGGCTTGGCTTGACTTGTCGTAATCAACTGTGCTTTGGCTTGACTCCCGGAGATCACTGGCGGCTGGGCTTGACACGTGACGATCAACTGTGCCTTGGCTTGACTTGTGACGATCAACTGTGCCTTGGCTTGACTTGTGACGATCAACTGTGGCTTGGCTTGACTCACGGAGATCACTGGTGGCTTGGCTTGACTTGGGATGATCAACTGTGCCTTGGCTTGACTTGTGACGATCAACTGTGGCTTGGCTTGACTCACGGAAATCACTGGTGGCTTGGCTTGACTTGGGATGATCAACTGTGCTTTGGCTTGACTTGTGACGATCCACTGTGGCTTTGCTTGACTTGTGACGACCAACTGTGGCTTTGCTTGACTTGTGACGATCAACTGTGCTTTGGTTTGATTTGTGATGATCAGCTGTAGCTGGACTTGACTTGTGACGATCAACTGTGCTTTGACTTGACCTGTGATGATCAGCTGGGCTTTGGCTTGACTTGTGATGATCAACCGTGCTCTGGTTTGCCTTGTGACGATCAACTGTAGCTCGACTTGATCTTTTAACATCGGCTGTGACTTGACTTGACTCTTTAACAACAGCGGTGACTTGACTTGACTCTTTAATAACAGCGGTGACTTGACTTGCCTCTTTAACAGCAGTGGTGACTTGACTTGCCTCTTTAACAGCAGCGGTGACTTGACTTGACTCTTTAACAGCAGCGGTGACTTGACTTGACTCTTTAACAGCAGCGGTGACTTGACTTGACTCTTTAACAGCAGCGGTGACTTGACTTGACTCCTTAACAGCAGCAGTGACTTGACTTGACTCCTTAACAGCAGCGGTGACTTGACTTGACTCTTTAACAGCAGCGGTGACTTGACTTGGCTTGTGATTGGCAGCAATGACGCTATGGGGTGTTGTTGTTGCCGCCATTTTGTGAGCGTGATCTAGCGTGGCTGTGTCCACACAATTGGGTGCGGTGTCTCGTTCCTCCGCGATCCCCACAGTGAACGAAGAGCCAACACATAGCAGAGCATAGTCCAAGAACTGACTGAGAGATGAACGGGGACCCTCACGGATTAGCTGTGACTTGAGCGGCTGGTTAATGCCGTCACAAAAGAAGTCTATGAGTACACAGTCTGGCAGATCAGAGAGATGGGCGAGATCTAAATAGTCCTGTACATAATCCTCGAGTGGTAGCGAGCCCTGCTCGAGGTGCAAAAGCATTCGTGCAATGTCCATACCTGGCCAATATCCATGTGAAAAGCCGCTGGATCCTTGTTTGGCCGAGTATTCTGTTATGGGTTTGACGAGACGTGAGACAGGTGGATCCATTCGCAAGGCTTTATTATTAAACATGGTCACACAGGCAGGGTCAGACAGGAGCAAACAGGTACGATGAAGACAGGGCAGAGAATAATCCGTGGGCAAGCGTGGGTCGGCGATCGGCGAACAGTATCCAGAGGGCTAGGCAGAGAGAAGAAACCAGGAACACGGGCAGGAAACAGGAAATCAAACTCGGGAAACTAGAAAACTGGGAAAACGCTTGGTAAGTAGACTGGCTAACAATACTCGGCAGCGTGTGAAAGAATGTCCATGGTATTTATAGTGCTTGTGTGTGCGTGTGATTGGGTGATGGTGATTGCGTGATTGTTTGCAGGTGCGTGCGGGATAAATGGTGAACAGCTGTGTGGGTGCAGTGGATGCTGGGAAATGTAGTCCTAGTGTGATCTGTGACGGTGTGAAAGTCCAAGTGGTGGGTGAGTGACCTCTAGAGGTGAGTGGCTGGAAGTTCGTGGTCTGGATTCGTGACAATAGCATATGAAAAAGCAAATTACATTTAGCTTGTTTTACTAAAAAGTATAATTAATTATTGGTCAGCATTTATCATTATCATTGTTCATAAGTGTTGGGCTACCAATGCATTCTGAGGAAAACTTAATTTCTAAGTAGTAATACTTACATTTTTTGAGTGTAAAATCAACAGTCTTCTCCAAAGGTAAGATCTTTGAGCAGCTGATCGACGTCTCATTTGTGCAGATATTACAAACATGGAGGAAAACTGTAACGTTACTAGGTAGGGTTGTGGATTTATTGGTGTTTGTGCACCTGTCGCTCTTATTTTATTTTTCTTATTATTTATTATTATTACTGCAGAACATACAAGCTCAGGGAAAGATGGTATATCTTTAACAATGAACAATCATAATGACAAAAAAACAAAACAACAACAACAGAAAACAACTATAATGGGTTTGCATACATCATAGTATGAGATTATATACACGGGAAAAAATATTAAATATCTTTGAATAATCATAAAATTCATATAAACAATGCATTAAAATTGCATTTGTTTTTGTTATGTATAAGCCTCAGGGATGAAACGAGAGAGAGACATTCGACAAGAAAGAGGAAAACAAAGGAGATTCAAGCCAGTTTTGTGGATGAACAATTTTGCACAAAATTAAGAAAATAACATTCAAGAGATGATTAGTTTTCGTAATAAAAAAATAATATCTATAAGGATTAAACTGTGGGTTATATTAGTAGAGTTAAAAATATAAAAACTTCAATCAACCCAAAATTTATTGGTTATACTACAATCAAAAGGGCAGCTGTTTCTTCAAGACCACAAAATGAGCAAATTATCAACATATTTACAGATAGATGAATTAAGCCTGTCGCTCATATCTTTTAAGTTTGTTTTTGCGCTTGTTATAACGTCATAGATCACATGATAATGTAAACATGGCGGATCGCATTCATACTCAACGAGATTTGGCTGTAGAGTACGTACTCTTTTAGCATTCGTTAAGTAAGTACTTATTGAAATGAAGTACCTACTCATTGAGTAGGCGGTTTCGGACGAAGCCTGAGTCTCTGCATTCTCTCAGATCTGTTCGGAGTTTCAGTAGATCTTTAGTTAAGTCCACTCCTCAAACTTCATCTGAGAGGCCGTATCATAGTACTGAGACTGCTCTCATTAGAGTTACAAATGACCTGCTTCTATCATCTTATCATGGTTGTATCTCTCTATTAGTTCTACTGGATCTTAGCGCTGTGTTCGACACCATCGACCACAACATTCTTTTGAATAGACTAGAACACTTTGTTGGCATTAGTGGAAGTGCCTTAGCATGGTTCAAATCACTCTTATCTGACCGCCATCAGTTCGTAGCAGTGAATGATGAGGTATCATATCGATCACAAGTGCAGTATGGAGTACCTCAAGGCTCAGTACTAGGGCCGTTACTTTTCACACTTTACATGTTACCCTTGGGAGATATTATCAGGAGACATGGTGTTAGCTTTCACTGTTGTGCTGATGATACTCAGCTCTATATTTCTTCACGGCCCAGTGAAACACACCAAATTGAGAAACTAACAGAATGCATAGTCGATATAAAAAAAACTGGATGACGCAATCTACCTAACACTGTTCAGGAGGCAGACACTGTCAGTTTAAATCTAGATTAAAAGACATTTCTTTAACTTAGCTTACACAACACACTACTACACTTCTATTATTCAAATCAGTTAAAGGATTGCTAGGCTGCATTAATTAGATCAACCGGACCCGGGAACACTCCCCATAACACACAATGTACTCGTTACATCATAAGAAGAATGGCATTTACGTTAATATTTGTCTGTTTCCTTCTTATTCCGTTTCTCAGTCCGTGTGCGGATCAGATGGTGGATCGGCGCCGGGAGATGATGTCTGTGGGCCTGATACCTGGATGAGCCCCAGGGACATATCCCCAGTGAAAATTAATTAAAACAATAAGTAAACAATAAATAAACAATATCCTGGCCAGAGGAGAACTGGCCCCCCGACTGAGCCTGGTTTCTCCCAAGGTTTTTTCTCCACTCTGTCACAGAGGGAGTTTTGGTTCCTTGCCGTGGTCGCCTCTGGCTTGCTCAGTTGGGGACTCTTAATTTCTAGCGATTATCGTCAATTTGATTTCACAGATACTATTTAAACTAAACTGAGCTAGACAATGACATCTCTGAATTCAATAATGAAATGCCCTTAACTGAAAATTGAGTGTTTACTCTTATTATTATACATTACTGACACTCTATCCTCCAATGTGATACTGTTAAGTGCTTTTGACAATCTGTATTGTTAAAAGCGCTATATAAATGAAGGTGACTTGACCCTCGAGTGCCCTGGGAACCGCATAGCAAAACCATTGTAACCACCAGGGGACCTCAGCAACCATGTAGCAAAACCCTAGTAACCACCCCGGGTTATCTAGCAACTGCATAGCAACACCTTGACAACCACCCAGAACACCCTTACAACTGCCTAGCAGTGCACTGGAAACCACTCATGCCAACCTGGCAACTGAATAGACAGCCTCACGCAACTGACTGCCGACTTTTCCCACGACAAGCACCGCTCACATTTTCTTCAGAAAATGGACATATCTCGTTAGTGTCGCACAGGCATGAGAGATGTTTTTTTTTTTTTTACTTATGCTAGCAAACTAAACTTGACTAACAACATGTTAGTCATGCTAACAATGAGTAGCTACATGCTAATAGTAATTAGCCAAGTGCTAATTCAAGAAGTCTATAAAACTCCAAAGTAACGGTCTTTGACAACTAACAACCACCCCAGGTACCCTTGTAACCGCCCTAGGATCCACCCCGATTACCCTAGCAACCACACTGGGTACTATAGCAACGACCCTAGTGACCATCCTGGGGACCCCAGCAACAGCCCAAGCAACCACCCCGAGTGTCCTAGGAAATGCTTAGCAACACCTTAGCAACCACCCAGAACACCATAGCAACCAACCACAACACCCTAACAACAGCCTAGCAAGAAACCACCCATGCCATCCTGGCAACTGAATAGACAGCCTCACGCAACTGACTGCCGAGTTGTCACGGCAAGCACCGCTCACATTTTCTTCAGAAACTTGATTTCTCTATTTAGTGTCGTACAGACATGGGATTTGGTTCTTTTGACTCATGCTAGCAAACCGGAATTCAAACATGTCGGTCATGCTAGCAGTGAATAGCTACATACTACCGGTGGTTAGCTAAGTGCCAATTCAGGCTAATAACATGCTAAGAACTTTGTGACTGAACAGAATCATTTAAACGGTTGATTCTTTCAGGAATGAAACACTCATGTTGCTCAGAGACACAAAACAGTGCTGTGGCTGTGTTTGGAGTGATTTTTGTTGGCGAAAGAGGAAAAACGGTGTCTAAAACAAGTCTCTTAATATTAACTTATTGGGCTGTTGTTAAAAAAAAAAAAAAAAAAAAATCACATTTGTAATCATGGTAATTTTTGCCCCTGTTGGAAATGGAAAAGATGGACAAAATTGCAGTGCAGTGGCTGAAGAAACATTGAGGAAGACGACTTTGGAACCCCTGAAGGCGTGCTCAGTGGGGAAAATAATTAATGCCACCTTCAGGGGTTTCCGAAATAGGCGCCTTGGCAAGAGAGATCATTCAAAATACTATTACTTTGGCCTAAAAATAAAAGACACTTCTCCCCTGCTGCACAAACTGGTGGATGACCCAGAGTACATGTACTCTGAACAAGTGTACTCCCAGAAACGAAGGAGGGTTCAAAAACCTGATGGAGAGAGGCACCAGAGAAAAAGATGTCAAGAGGGCACGTCTGCACAGCCAGGTGCGTCCGTGTCTCCTCACCCTGAGATGGGTCCTCCTCCACCTACATCTCCGAGAGCTAATAATGTGAAACCACTTTATTTATAAAATGATTACATGTTAGATTTCGTATTTGTCAATGTTGGTTTGATTTACATGAATAGAAATAGTTTTAACTGTAGTTAGAAAATCAATAGTCAATTAAAAGTCCTCACTAAAATAATGAAACAAATTTTTGTGCAGATTTTGTTTTTGCATCTTAAGGAAATTGGCCCATTTTCACATTGACAGGACCATGATGATTTTATTTTATCGTGCTTCTATTGAATCACTTAACATTTTCTCTGGTGTCTTGGTTTGGAAACTTGTCTGTAAAGTACAAGAATTCACTAAGTCAAATTGTTAGATGGTCTAGTAAGCTGATTGGGGAGTCACAGCGGATGACTAACTCAATTCTAAATGATGACTCATCCTTTGAACAATGAATTTAAACTTCTGCCATCTAGACGTAGAGTTGTATTTCCGTATTGTAGAACTAAACGGTATAAAAATAGCTTTGTGCCAGCAGCTATCACTCAGTTGAATAAAGATAGGACTTAGGACCATTTTATTTATTACTATATTTAAAAAAAAAAAAACATTGTAATTTTTACATCATTTGTGCATTAGTTATTTATTGTTTTTAGTCCAGGGCCCGTATTCACAAAGCATTTTATCTTACCACTAATAGTTCTCCTAAATGGCAGTAAACTTTAGCTAAGAGTTTTCTCTTAAAACCTATTCACAAAGGTGCTGAGACAAACTTTTACTAAGGAATAGAGAGAAGTCTTAAGCTAAGAGTAAGGGGGCGGGGTTGACCTTGTTGCTATGGATGATGTCAGCATGCTTACTAACTAACTATGCACACAGTGATTGGCTGATAGTCTGTCAGATTTATTCATAGAACTATTGTAGAGAGCGATATTATGTTGCCATATCCAAATAAAGGTTTGAAAAATAATGTTAATTGCCACATTCAAAAAAGAATTTTAACATGCAGGCTAAGTGTCACTAATTAAACAAATATATGTTCAGCTAATTTGCAGTCAATGTCGTCAAGACAGCCATTGTGACATAATATTTTATGTATTTGCTTGAGAGGACGTGAAAGTGAATGACAGTCTCATGCAAGTGCGTTTCAATGGCACGATTTTCTGTTTCTATTTGGTGTGCCATTTATACGCAAAAACTGACTTTGGCGTGCATATGAAACACAATGATTAGGTATAGGTGTGTGGGGAAGGTGCGTATCATAAGCACACCAAATAGAAACAGAAATTCATGCCATTGAAACGCACTTTCATGAGACCATGCTGGTGTGCAGTGCCTCTCAGTGCGTGCGCTCTCCATTCATATGTGTGTGCGCACATTAACGATCTATCACAGCGTGTGATTACCACATTGAGATCAATAAACGAGCAAGAATTATAAACTTTCTTGCAGAAGCAGCACTGGCCTGATCATTCAGATAGCTGATTATAGTTTTAGGGGCGCTGAAGCCCACTAATTGCCTTTGGCTAATTGTCAGTCTCTTACATGTAGGCCTATGCTTTTTGTAGTGGATGCATATAAACCGCCTTTTAATTAACAGAGTAGAATAATCATGGCTGATAGTAAGACATGCAAATGTAAAAGAAAACCAAACTGGATGCAAGAACAGCTGTAACTTCTTGCCCAACTGGTTAATGAAAAGGGTATAATCAAAGGAAAATTTGGAGTTGGGATAACCTCCAAACCTTAAAGGTGATACCATTTTAAAGGCTCATTATAGTCAAATGTTTCTAAAATGTTTATATTCTGAGGCAGATTGCCGGCAACAGCCATTTTAGGATAGTTGTGAGTTGGTCTTAGTGACTTGGGAGTCCTCTTCACTACCAGTGTTGGGGGTAACGCATTACAAGTAACGCGAGTTACGTAATATTACTTTTTTCCAGTAACTAGTAAAATAACGCATTACTTTTTAAATTTACAAGAAAATATCTGAGTTACTTTTTCAAAAAAGTAAGTTTCTTTTTCCCATTTATTGACTTGCGCTGTGTGAACATGTTACTGTAGCTCTAGACTAAATGTGAACGTGCATTAATTCATCTCACTCGCAAAATATTTAGTATTCAGCAAAATTAATTAAAACAGTGAAATGCAAACTCAGAATATGACGCAAACCTGCAATAATTAAATATGTTAAACACAAATGTATCTAATCCCATTTTATTAACCGATGTCTTTGCTGCTGATCTTTGATGATCCAGTTCAACCATACTAAGCAAAAATGACTTTAGATAAACTAACAATTGTGCATCATTGTTTTTTTATTGCTAAAGAGTGTTGAACCTTCTCCTGCGTTCTACTCTTCACATTATTAAATGTTGTCTTCTCAAGAACACAAACATGTACATTCATGCTGCTCACATATTATTGTAGCCCAGTTTGTGCTGAATACAATGTTATCAGACTTCAGTTTAGAAGCAACTGAAAAAGCACAAACGTCAGGACATTTCAAAACTTCTCCAGGCCCCCAAAACACCCTCAGACCCCAGAGGATTAATAGGAATCCTAACACGTCTTTATTTAGTCTGTTTGGTTTCTTTCTCTGGTCTCAGTTCCTCATCCACTCTGGGCAGATAAACAAACAGAGCAGCAGGTAAAGCATGATCTCATGTTTGAGGAATAGTTGAGCTGCCGTGTGCCTTTCAGGACTCTCAGGGTTTTCATTTGGTTTAACTTTGTGGCTCCAGTCTTTTTGAATCCCTTGGACAGGGAGATCATCCAAAATTAATTTCTAATTTACCTAGTTCATTGTTACGGTTTCCAATTGGGAATTGATCAGGGAATTGCACATTTATTGGGTCATCGGATCCTACAATTAATACAGGGAGCACTTTAAAACTGAGATAATGGAGCCAACTGGGCCCCAGACAAAACCCAGTCTGCAAACTCTGTGTTGTGGGTCAGAGGATGGGCCTTCGTTAATAAAGGACAATCTGGACCAGCGCACAATCTGAGGAAACACATATAGTGATGAACTGAAGTTTCTCTGGACAGCTGCTGTTTCTGTAAACTGTTGATCATCAGTAAAGTGAATCTTGAACCTCTAACCGTTGATGCTCTTGATGGCATTGATCAGTCTGGATTGCTAGCATTAGCATGCTCTCTGCAGTGATTTTGAAGTGTGTTTCTAGGTCCCAATGATAAATGCAGTGAAAATCATTCCATCGCTTTCTGTGAGCTTTTTGCCAGGGTCTCTTTCATTTAGCCATCATAAGTCTGCTATCATTACAGTGCAGTCGTTTCTACAGCAATCAAACAGGAGTTAAATATTCAACAGTCTGGAGTTCTAATGTTTTCAGATGACATGACAAACAGACTAATATATGATCGAGCATCAGTGTAATATTATCCTTCAGTAAAGCCTGTCAGCGGTTTCTCTTCTCTGGTTTGTGGAGACTGAAACAGTTGATTTTCTCTCTCTGTTGAACTGCTGACATTAAATCACTGTCTCAATGTTCAGGAACATTTCAGCACATGCAGAGAGTCAGTTTAGTGTCTCTGGGTTTGTGTTCCATGATAAAAAAAGACAGTTTATTATCAGTCAGATCTGATCCCTGGATTGAACCATTATATTTTTCTTTATTTCTGTCATTTGGTGCTTCAAAACTACAACGCAGACCTGCTTTCCTTGATGTGGTTTCAAGAGCACAGTGAATCTTTCATTGTAAAACCTCCAGTGTTTTAAATTAAGGCCCAATTGATCAATAATGATTGTGAAGTGATGCTGAAATGTGAGGAGAGCTGCTCAATGATCAGTGTTGATCACAATCACACTGGAGTCTCTTCTGCTGGAAAATGAGTGTGATGAAAGTCTGAACGTAATCAAATCATCAAGAGAAACATCTCTACTGAATCCACAAAAAAACAAACTAAAGCCTCAAAAGAAGGGCATTTTTATGATTCTTTTTTTTTCATTCTTTGTGGATTCAGTAGAGATGTGTCTCACCCCACTAGCAACGGCCCTGGTTAGAAGAGAGTGTTTGATGGCGTTCTGAGGTTTTAAACTCGGCTTGTGAACACCTCCTAATGCTTGTCTTGACCAATTAGATACTGTTCTGCCTCGGGGTGTTGCTTTTTGTTTCTCCACCCCATCAATAAATCAACATGTTAAATGGTCAGTCACATGTCCGAACTTTACAAGCTCTTGCAAAGTATACTTTTGGATGTGATTTTTTATAACAAGACTATGATACATTTGACAAAGAATTGATTGGAAGAAACATTTAAAGCATGATTTTTCAAACTCATACATACTAAACATGAATATTAACCCTTAAGGCTTAAGTTATTCAATACTTATTAAAAGCAAGACATACACAGAGTGATTAAAACGAGGATAGTCAAATGTGTGGGTTACATGCATACATAATATGCAGTTATGCATAGAAATGATTAGTTTCATTAAAAATAAAGTCTTTTAAGATGATTTTAGGTGCATATGGAAAGAAAGTCTCTGTGTAGTTCTACGTAGAACAAAAACATGTTCTTTGGACAGTGTAGCGTGGAACCCATGTGACGTTCATGTGGTTCGTTTCTTTTGACCATCAGTCTTGATTACTTGCCCAAATTTGACAGTCTTTATCCTGAATTGGAATCATCAATGAGTGGTCTTTTGTTTTAATGTTGCAAGCTGTTCTGTGAAAGAGTTGGTTAGTCGCTTGCTTCAGACTAGTAGGAGCTAGGAATCTGATTTATGGCGTTGTCCTGTTGCAGCCTTGAAGCCCCCTC
>JALXFT010002965.1:0-32647 GCA_023376895.1 Aspiorhynchus laticeps | reverse complement strand
TCGCAATGCTTTTAATATCTTCTGTGGGCATTCATTTCTACATTAACCGCGAATGGATCACTTCAGATGCACCTCACTAGTGGGGTCAGTTGCAGTTGGCGTTTCACAGTTTAAGTCAAGGTGAACCCGTCTTCATAAACGTCATACTGCCATCAGCCTTACCTATTTAACCATAAAAACTAATGAGCAACAGAAATTATATACTCGCTAATACATGTACGTTACTCCTGCAGCATCGCAATTCAGTTCAGAACAGGGATCGTCTTAAAGGGGCCACATTTCTATTTCACTCGTTACCTTGGTTCAGTTATAGTGAAGAGTTTATGATGAAGTCATGTTTAGTGATAGTTTAAAGATAAGTTATCATTAATTCGTTTAAAATATAAAGTTACTATCATTTCCAATCAGTAGCCTATGTACAATGTAGCTAATAGTACACTCCTAAACTGGCATTTAGTATTTGTGTATTCAGTGGCTTACAGCAATTATAGTACTTTCATGGAGTGTAGCAGCAGTATCATAGAATTTCAGATCACGTTATTAGCAAAATATTAATAGCAGTATGCATAGCAAATCAAATGAAGCGTTTAGTTGCGGCAGCAGTAGGTAGACCGTAGTTTACATTTACATGTATTCATTTTGCAGAGGCTTTCATACTAAGCGACTTACTATTCCTGAAGTTTCAGTGACACAAATGGATGGTATGTGAACTCTTCAAGCGAATAGGCATCATTCGCGTTTCATTATTTAAAAGGGGCTAATAGCAATTCTAAGTACCTTGTGCAGCTGTAGCAGCAGTATGCAGTTATTTAGATCACAATTAGCGAATTTAATAGCAGCAGCATGCATAGCAAATTCATATGCAATGTTAGAAATAATATTAGCAGCAGGAAGTCAATATTTGTGCTAATAGCAGCGGCAGCAGAAAGTACTTAGTTGCTTGCAATTTCAGTGATAACGCATGGGGTAAGTAACTCTTTAAAGTGAAATAAAAATACATTTTATTTCTTTGCTTATTTAATGAGGCATACAGTAGATTTTATGAACTCTTCAATGTGAAATAGGTATTATTTGATTGCGCTTGCTTGTTTATAAAGACACTTATAGCATTTCTAAGTACCTTCGTGCAGCAGTATGCATAGCTATTCAGATCGCTAGTTCAGTGAATTTTTATAGCAGCAGCACACATAGCAATTCAGACGCAATGTTAGAAATATCAGCAGCAGTCTGCATGGCAGTCCAGTCATTGTTGCTAATATAGCAGCGGCAGCAGAAAGTACATTTACTTGCATGAAATTCACTGAAAAGATAACGTTTGGATGGTAGTGAACTTTAGGTGATAGGCATTTTATTACTTTGCTATTCGATTTAACAGGGTTTATAGAACTCTCCAAAGTGAAATAAGCATTAATTGGTTGTGTTTGGGTATTTAATAAAGGGGCAGAAGCATTCTAAGTACTCTTGTGCAGCAGTATGCATAGCTATTCAGATCGCAATGTTAGCAAACTTTATAGCATGCATAGCAAATTCAGATGCAAGGTTAGAAATAATATTAGCAGCAGCATGCATGGCAAGTCATATTTTTATTGTTGCTAATATATCTTCTTGGCTTGGTGACAATACGTCCACTGGCTGTTTTGGTTGGGAGACTTGGAAGCTCCGTAGGACTAGCATTTCTTTGTGTTTTGTTTTGAATTGGTGTCAGAAGTGGGATGAACTATTACATATCATGACAGTAACGGGTCTATTGACTTATGTTGTGCCACTCGTGTCTGGCATAGACTCCGTGTTAGAGTAAAGTAGGCATTCGCCTAGCTGCTTATATGCCTAATTAATGGAGCTCTTAGCAGTTCAGTCTCTTGCGCAGTAGCAGCAGCTTGCATAGGCATTCAGTCATTGAGATTCTCAGCAGCATACACAGCATTTCTATGTAGCAATTTTAATTTGGATACAATTAATTTAAAAGCAGACAACTGCATTTAAATATAGTCACTGTAGTGTCTTGCTCAAGACCATTCTGGAATGAGCCATGCATTTAGGAATGATGTGTTCATACAATGCAAACATTATTGTTCTTAATATGCAATATAAATATTTTAAATTATCAAAATAAATGAGCAGCTGCTTTTGAGGCAGAATTAGTCCTGGGCATATGACACCACAACTACAGGGTGTACAGTGATTTATTATTTTGCTAAATATTTTGTTAGCTATTAATAAGTTAAAGGTAAGTATTTCCATTGCAGTAACATTGATGAATGTAAAAAAAAAAAAAAATAATAATAATAATAATAATAAAAAAAAAAAATTACAACTCTTTAAAGACAATTTTAAAACTATTTGCTCAGGCCACCCGAGCCTGAGTCAGGTGGTTGCTGGGGGTTACTTCATCTATCAGCCTGCAGCGTGATTGTTAATGACACACACAGTGCGCGTTTCTACCTTGTTAAGTTTGAGCTATTGGCTCAGACTCACATAGTTATTTAGGTCATTAGTTAAATAAACCTAAGGGTACATCACCCAGGTTCACAGTAGCTGCGTTTACATGGACCCTATAATCCGATCGTAATAGGACTAGAAGCACAATCGGAATAAAAAAGTCACATGTAAACACGTCAATCGGATTGAATTGGCCAGATCGGATTAAAATTTCGATCGGATCGTAAGGGGTGGTTTATTCCCTTTGTAATCCGACCCAGAGGACATGTAAACACTTGATCGGATTGAAAACCGAAACTGGAAAGTACTGCGCATGTGCAGTGAAGTAAAAATAGCGTAATGACGTATGACGCACGGAACGAGCTGTTCTTCCTGGTGAATAAAAGTGTTATAAATGAGTGTCCAGCAGATCATGTGAGCGGAGTGGAGCGGGAGCGGTCATATTTCCTACAGAGGGGAGAGCCCTCCGCTTGCTCAATACACCGCTCTCTCAACCCAAAATGCCCTTTGGCATGGGCGGCGCTAGGGAGGGGCTAGCAGGTGCTCCAGCACCCCCAAGAAAAACCAAAGCACCCCCATAAAAAATTAAATAAAATAAAAACATTTGACTCATTACACATGCATAAATACTGCAATGCATTACAACGTGATTTGCAGTCGCACCTAATGTCAGCATTTTATTTTAAAAATGGATCGGTTCCTTATGCCAAGTAGGCCTGTCCCCGACTAAAGATTTTTCTAGTCAACTAGTCGCACGTTTATATTAAATTGATTAGTATAATAACCTACTAAACCATCCGTTAAAATAGGCATTTAGGTGTATTATTCCGCGCTCAAACGCACGCTTAAAGGTCTCTGCACACAAATCTTGCCGCAAAGCACCGATTAAAGTAATGATTATGAATGCATCGGGGAAAAAGAAGACATTTTAATTACTTATTAATAAACTAGTGCTTTCTCAGACTCGCCATCTCCACAGTGGAGGTGCCTTTAATAGAGAAATGCACCTAAACGGACTACATAGAGAAGATTTTTTTTTTTTTGTTTTTCAAGCTTTCTGCTAATTTATTTCTTATGTCTGTGAGCTGGTTCTGTCACGAATCCAGGCCACGAACTTTCAGACACTCACCACTAGAGGTCACTCACCCACCACATGGACTTTCACACCGTCACAGATCACACTAAGGACTACATTTCCCAGCATCCACTGCACCCACACAGCTGTTCACCATTTATCCCGCACGCACCTGCAAACAATCACGCAATCACCATCACCCAATCACACGCACACACAAGCACTATAAATACCATGGACATTCATTCACACGCTGCCGAGTATTGTTAGCCAGTCTACTTTCAAAGCGTTGCATGTTCCCTAGTTCTGATTTCCCGTGTTTGACTCCGCCCGTGTTCCTGGATATTCTCTCTGCCTTGCTCTTTGGACTCTGATTACCTCGTTTTGGATTATTGCTCGTTACCTTGGACTATCTCTCTGCCTAGCCCTCTGGATACTGTACGCCGATCTCCGACCCACGCTTGCCTTGGATTATTATTGTGTCTTGCCCATGCCATACCTGTTTGCTACTGCCCGACCCTGCCTGTATTGACCATGTATTGTAATAAAGCCTTGCGAATGGATCCGCCTGTCTCACGTCTCGTCAAACCCATAACAGAATACTCGGCCACACAAGGATCCAGCGGCTTTCCTGAACATTACTGGCCCGGTATGTACAGTGAGTTGGGGTTTGGGGATTACCTTGTTTGCCCGAAATCGCAATGCTTTTAATATCTTCTGTGGGCATTCATTTCTACATTAACCGCGAATGGATCACTTCAGATGCACCTCACTAGTGGGGTCAGTTGCAGTTGGCGTTTCACAGTTTAAGTCAAGGTGAACCCGTCTTCATAAACGTCATACTGCCATCAGCCTTACCTATTTAACCATAAAAACTAATGAGCAACAGAAATTATATACTCGCTAATACATGTACGTTACTCCTGCAGCATCGCAATTCAGTTCAGAACAGGGATCGTCTTAAAGGGGCCACATTTCTATTTCACTCGTTACCTTGGTTCAGTTATAGTGAAGAGTTTATGATGAAGTCATGTTTAGTGATAGTTTAAAGATAAGTTATCATTAATTCGTTTAAAATATAAAGTTACTATCATTTCCAATCAGTAGCCTATGTACAATGTAGCTAATAGTACACTCCTAAACTGGCATTTAGTATTTGTGTATTCAGTGGCTTACAACAATTATAGTACTTTCATGGAGTGTAGCAGCAGTATCATAGAATTTCAGATCACGTTATTAGCAAAATATTAATAGCAGTATGCATAGCAAATCAAATGAAGCGTTTAGTTGCGGCAGCAGTAGGTAGACCGTAGTTTACATTTACATGTATTCATTTTGCAGAGGCTTTCATACTAAGCGACTTACTATTCCTGAAGTTTCAGTGACACAAATGGATGGTATGTGAACTCTTCAAGCGAATAGGCATCATTCGCGTTTCATTATTTAAAAGGGGCTAATAGCAATTCTAAGTACCTTGTGCAGCTGTAGCAGCAGTATGCAGTTATTTAGATCACAATTAGCGAATTTAATAGCAGCAGCATGCATAGCAAATTCATATGCAATGTTAGAAATAATATTAGCAGCAGGAAGTCAATATTTGTGCTAATAGCAGCGGCAGCAGAAAGTACTTAGTTGCTTGCAATTTCAGTGATAACGCATGGGGTAAGTAACTCTTTAAAGTGAAATAAAAATACATTTTATTTCTTTGCTTATTTAATGAGGCATACAGTAGATTTTATGAACTCTTCAATGTGAAATAGGTATTATTTGATTGCGCTTGCTTGTTTATAAAGACACTTATAGCATTTCTAAGTACCTTCGTGCAGCAGTATGCATAGCTATTCAGATCGCTAGTTCAGTGAATTTTTATAGCAGCAGCACACATAGCAATTCAGACGCAATGTTAGAAATATCAGCAGCAGTCTGCATGGCAGTCCAGTCATTGTTGCTAATATAGCAGCGGCAGCAGAAAGTACATTTACTTGCATGAAATTCACTGAAAAGATAACGTTTGGATGGTAGTGAACTTTAGGTGATAGGCATTTTATTACTTTGCTATTCGATTTAACAGGGTTTATAGAACTCTCCAAAGTGAAATAAGCATTAATTGGTTGTGTTTGGGTATTTAATAAAGCGGCAGAAGCATTCTAAGTACTCTTGTGCAGCAGTATGCATAGCTATTCAGATCGCAATGTTAGCAAACTTTATAGCATGCATAGCAAATTCAGATGCAAGGTTAGAAATAATATTAGCAGCAGCATGCATGGCAAGTCATATTTTTATTGTTGCTAATATATCTTCTTGGCTTGGTGACAATACGTCCACTTGCTGTTTTGGTTGGGAGACTTGGAAGCTCCGTAGGACTAGCATTTCTTTGTGTTTTGTTTTGAATTGGTGTCAGAAGTGGGATGAACTATTACATATCATGACAGTAACGGGTCTATTGACTTATGTTGTGCCACTCGCGTCTGGCATAGACTCCGTGTTAGAGTAAAGTAGGCATTCGCCTAGCTGCTTATATGCCTAATTAATGGAGCTCTTAGCAGTTCAGTCTCTTGCGCAGTAGCAGCAGCTTGCATAGGCATTCAGTCATTGAGATTCTCAGCAGCATACACAGCATTTCTATGTAGCAATTTTAATTTGGATACAATTAATTTAAAAGCAGACAACTGCATTTAAATATAGTCACTGTAGTGTCTTGCTCAAGACCATTCTGGAATGAGCCATGCATTTAGGAATGATGTGTTCATACAATGCAAACATTATTGTTCTTAATATGCAATATAAATATTTTAAATTATCAAAATAAATGAGCAGCTGCTTTTGAGGCAGAATTAGTCCTGGGCATATGACACCACAACTACAGGGTGTACAGTGATTTATTATTTTGCTAAATATTTTGTTAGCTATTAATAAGTTAAAGGTAAGTATTTCCATTGCAGTAACATTGATGAATGTAAAAAAAAAAAAAAATAATAATAATAATAATAATAAAAAAAAAAAAAATTACAACTCTTTAAAGACAATTTTAAAACTATTTGCTCAGGCCCACCCGAGCCTGAGTCAGGTGGTTGCTGGGGGTTACTTCATCTATCAGCCTGCAGCGTGATTGTTAATGACACACACAGTGCGCGTTTCTACCTTGTTAAGTTTGAGCTATTGGCTCAGACTCACATAGTTATTTAGGTCATTAGTTAAATAAACCTAAGGGTACATCACCCAGGTTCACAGTAGCTGCGTTTACATGGACCCTATAATCCGATCGTAATAGGACTAGAAGCACAATCGGAATAAAAAAGTCACATGTAAACACGTCAATCGGATTGAATTGGCCAGATCGGATTAAAATTTCGATCGGATCGTAAGGGGTGGTTTATTCCTTTTGTAATCCGACCCAGAGGACATGTAAACACTTGATCGGATTGAAAACCGAAACTGGAAAGTACTGCGCATGTGCAGTGAAGTAAAAATAGCGTAATGACGTATGACGCACGGAACGAGCTGTTCTTCCTGGTGAATAAAAGTGTTATAAATGAGTGTCCAGCAGATCATGTGAGCGGAGTGGAGCGGGAGCGGTCATATTTCCTACAGAGGGGAGAGCCCTCCGCTTGCTCAATACACCGCTCTCTCAACCCAAAATGCCCTTTGGCATGGGCGGCGCTAGGGAGGGGCTAGCAGGTGCTCCAGCACCCCCAAGAAAAACCAAAGCACCCCCATAAAAAATTAAATAAAATAAAAACATTTGACTCATTACACATGCATAAATACTGCAATGCATTACAACGTGATTTGCAGTCGCACCTAATGTCAGCATTTTATTTTAAAAATGGATCGGTTCCTTATGCCAAGTAGGCCTGTCCCCGACTAAAGATTTTTCTAGTCAACTAGTCGCACGTTTATATTAAATTGATTAGTATAATAACCTACTAAACCATCCGTTAAAATAGGCATTTAGGTGTATTATTCCGCGCTCAAACGCACGCTTAAAGGTCTCTGCACACAAATCTTGCCGCAAAGCACCGATTAAAGTAATGATTATGAATGCATCGGGGAAAAAGAAGACATTTTAATTACTTATTAATAAACTAGTGCTTTCTCAGACTCGCCATCTCCACAGTGGAGGTGCCTTTAATAGAGAAATGCACCTAAACGGACTACATAGAGAAGATTTTTTTTTTTTTGGTTTTTCAAGCTTTCTGCTAATTTATTTCTTATGTCTGTGAGCTGGTTCTGTCACGAATCCAGGCCACGAACTTTCAGACACTCACCACTAGAGGTCACTCACCCACCACATGGACTTTCACACCGTCACAGATCACACTAAGGACTACAATTACAGCATCCACTGCACCCACACAGCTGTTCACCATTTATCCCGCACGCACCTGCAAACAATCACGCAATCACCATCACCCAATCACACGCACACACAAGCACTATAAATACCATGGACATTCATTCACACGCTGCCGAGTATTGTTAGCCAGTCTACTTTCAAAGCGTTGCCATGTTCCCTAGTTCTGATTTCCCGTGTTTGACTCCGCCCGTGTTCCTGGATATTCTCTCTGCCTTGCTCTTTGGACTCTGATTACCTCGTTTTGGATTATTGCTCTTACCTTGGACTATCTCTCTGCCTAGCCCTCTGGATACTGTACGCCGATCTCCGACCCACGCTTGCCTTGGATTATTATTGTGTCTGCCCATGCCATACCTGTTTGCTACTGCCCGACCCTGCCTGTATTGACCATGTATTGTAATAAAGCCTTGCGAATGGATCCGCCTGTCTCACGTCTCGTCAAACCCATAACAGAATACTCTGCCACACAAGGATCCAGCGGCTTTCCTGAACATTACTGGCCCGTATGTAACACGGCAAGACTGTTATTGTCCCTCAAGCAGGGTAAGCGATCACTCGACGACTTTATTCAAGTATATCTAATGTTGCTAATGATTCAGATTTTTCGGAAGATGTCTTGATTGACTTTTTTTTGACGGCATTAACCAGCCGCTCAAGTCACAGCTAATCCGTGAGGGTCCCCGTTCATCTCTCAGTCAGTTCTTGGACTATGCTTTGCTATGTGTTGGCTCTTCGTTCACTGTGGGGATCGCGGAGGAACGAGACACCGCACCCAATTGTGTGGACACAGCCACGCTAGATCACGCTCACAAAATGGCGGCAACAACAACACCCCATAGCGTCATTGCTGCCAATCACAAGCCAAGTCAAGTCACCGCTGCTGTTAAAGAGTCAAGTCAAGTCACCGCTGTTGTTAAAAAGTCAAGTCAAGTCACCGCCGCTGTTAAGGAGTCAAGTCAAGTCACCGCTGCTGTTAAAGAGTCAAGTCAAGTCACCGCTGCTGTTAAAGAGTCAAGTCAAGTCACCGCTGCTGTTAAAGAGTCAAGTCAAGTCACCGCTGCTGTTAAAGAGTCAAGTCAAGTCACCGCTGCTGTTAAAGAGGCAAGTCAAGTCACCGCTGCTGTTAAAGAGGCAAGTCAAGTCACCGTTGCTGTTAAAGAGTCAAGTCAAGTCACCGCTGTTATTAAAGAGTCAAGTCAAGTCACCGCTGTTGTTAAAGAGTCAAGTCAAGTCACAGCCGATGTTAAAAGATCAAGTCGAGCTACAGTTGATCGTCACAAGGCAAACCAGAGCACGGTTGATCATCACAAGTCAAGCCAAAGCCCAGCTGATCATCACAGGTCAAGTCAAAGCACAGTTGATCGTCACAAGTCAAGTCCAGCTACAGCTGATCATCACAAATCAAACCAAAGCACAGTTGATCGTCACAAGTCAAGCAAAGCCACAGTTGGTCGTCACAAGTCAAGCAAAGCCACAGTGGATCGTCACAAGTCAAGCCAAAGCACAGTTGATCATCCCAAGTCAAGCCAAGCCACCAGTGATTTCCGTGAGTCAAGCCAAGCTACAGTTGATCGTCACAAGTCAAGCCAAGGCACAGTTGATCATCCCAAGTCAAGCCAAGCCACCAGTGATCTCCGTGAGTCAAGCCAAGCCACAGTTGATCGTCACAAGTCAAGCCAAGGCACAGTTGATCGTCACAAGTCAAGCCAAGGCACAGTTGATCGTCACGTGTCAAGCCCAGCCGCCAGTGATCTCCGGGAGTCAAGCCAAAGCACAGTTGATTACCACAAGTCAAGCCAAGCCACAGTTGATTGTCACGTGTCAAGCCAAGCCACCTGTGATCTCCGTGAGTCAAGTCAAGCCACAGATGATCTGCATGAGTCACGCCCTGCCTCAGCTCTCCAGCCAGAGTCACGCCCTGCCTCAGCTCTCCAGCCAGAGTCACGCCCTGCCTCAGCTCTCCAGCCAGAGTCACGCCCTGCCTCAGCCCTCCAGCCAGAGTCACGCCCTGCCTCAGCCCTCCAGCCAGAGTCACGCCCTGCCTCAGCCCTCCAGCCAGAGTCACGCCCTGCCTCAGCTCTCCAGCCAGAGTCACGCCCTGCCTCAGCTCTCCAGCCAGAGTCACGCCATGCCTCAGCTCTCCAGCCAGAGTCACGCCATGCCTCAGCTCTCCAGCCAGAGTCACGCCACGTCACAGCTGACCAGCCAGAGTCACGTCACGTCACAGCTGACCAGCCAGAGTCACGTCACGTCACAGCTGACCAGCCAGAGTCACGTCACGTCACAGCTGACCAGCCAGAGTCACGTCACGTCACAGCTGACCAGCCTGAGTCACGTCACGTCACAGCTGACCAGCCAGAGTCACGTCACGTCACAGCTGACCAGCCAGAGCCTCTTCACGTCTCCGCTCCTCAGCCAGAGCCTCTTCACGTCTCAGCTCCTCAGCCAGAGCCTCTTCACGTCTCAGCTCCTCAGCCAGAACCTATCCCACCCAGAGACTCAAGGTCAGTCCTTCAAGTTCCCCGGTTGATATCCAGCGTGAGAGATGCACCGCTGGTGTCTGCACGCGCTGCTGGTATCCCCAAATCCACTCACCTTGGCCCTCCTACTCCTGAACTGATTTCCCTGTCGGAAGCGCTTCCCATGATAGGGGTCGCTCTATGTTGCATTTGGGCTGCGTACACCACTATTGGACTGCCTGAGGTAGCAACGCCCACTGTAATGTCTCCAGAGGTGACAGCACCTGCTGCAGCACCCTCTGAAACAGTGGTGCTCGTTTCAACTCCTTGCAAGGTGGTGGCGCCCAGCAACGTACTCCCACTCGGTCAGGTTACCACCGTAGAACCTCCAGAGGTGGCGGCATTAGCTGCAGAACCTCCAGAGGTGTCGGTGGTATCCGCCAATGTACTCTCACCCTGTCCTGTCCCGGCCAAGGAGGCCGTCTATGAGCTCTTGCCCTGTCCTGCCCCGGCCATGGAGGCCGTCTATAAGCTCACGCCCTGTTCTGTCACGGCTGAGAAGGCCGCCTGTGAACTCTCGCCCTGTCCTGTCCCGGCCAAGGAGGCCGTCTATGAGCTCTTGCCCTGTCCTGCCCCGGCCATGGAGGCCGTCTATAAGCTCACGCCCTGTTCTGTCACGGCTGAGAAGGCCGCCTGTGAACTCTCGCCCTGTCCTGTCCCGGCCAAGGAGGCCGTCTATGAACTCTCGCCCTGTCCTGTCCCGGCCAAGGAGGCCGCCTGTGATTCCCAGATCTGCTCTGCCACGGCTCCTGAGACTAGGAAGGCTCTCCCTGTCTTGTCTGTCTCTGTTCTCCCAATGTTGTCTGTTTCTGCTCTCCCTGTGTTGTTTGTCCTTGTGCTTCTCTACTTCCAGGTGCTGTCAGGGCTACCTGCCCAGTCTGCTTCCCTGTGGTGGTCTCTGGTCCCATCCGTTCCGCCCTGGTGGGTTCCGGGTCCATCTGCTCCGCTCTGGTGGGTTCTGGTCCCGTCTGTTCCGCCCTGGTGGGTTCCGGGTCCGTCCGCCCCGCCCTGGGGGGCTCCAGTCCTGCCCGCTCCGCCCTGGGGGGCTCCAGTCCCGTCCGCTCCGCCCTGGGGGGCTCCAGTCCCGTCCGCTCCGCCCTGGCGGGCTCCAGCTCCGTCCGCTCCGCCCCGTCGGGCTCCAGTCCCGTCCGCTCTGCCCTGGTGGGCTCCAGCTCCGTCCGCTCCGCCCTGGTGGGCTCCAGCTCCGTCCGCTCCGCCCCGTCGGGCTCCAGCTCCGTCCGCTCTGCCCCGGTGGGCTCCAGCTCCGTCCGCTCCGCCCTGGTGGGCTCCAGCTCCGTCCGCTCCGCCCTGGCGGGCTCCAGCTCCGTCCGCTCCACCCTGGATCATAGGAGCGTCTGGAAGCCGCTCTTTGGGGGGGGGCTATGTCACGAATCCAGGCCACGAACTTTCAGACACTCACCACTAGAGGTCACTCACCCACCACATGGACTTTCACACCGTCACAGATCACACTAAGGACTACATTTCCCAGCATCCACTGCACCCACACAGCTGTTCACCATTTATCCCGCACGCACCTGCAAACAATCACGCAATCACCATCACCCAATCACACGCACACACAAGCACTATAAATACCATGGACATTCATTCACACGCTGCCGAGTATTGTTAGCCAGTCTACTTTCAAAGCGTTGCATGTTCCCTAGTTCTGATTTCCCGTGTTTGACTCCGCCCGTGTTCCTGGATATTCTCTCTGCCTTGCTCTTTGGACTCTGATTACCTCGTTTTGGATTATTGCTCGTTACCTTGGACTATCTCTCTGCCTAGCCCTCTGGATACTGTACGCCGATCTCCGACCCACGCTTGCCTTGGATTATTATTGTGTCTTGCCCATGCCATACCTGTTTGCTACTGCCCGACCCTGCCTGTATTGACCATGTATTGTAATAAAGCCTTGCGAATGGATCCGCCTGTCTCACGTCTCGTCAAACCCATAACAGGTTCATTGTTGTGACGCGCTCCATTCACGGAGACTGCATGAGACGAAAGAAAGCACATCCAAAAATGATGGGAGTATAAGCTCTTTCCGCAGGAAAAATAAAATAAAAAAATGATTGCGTGCACGCCCCCATGTCATACAGTAAGCTAAGCGTGATAATACTCCCACATTTTTCATAAACATTTGAAATGCGCCTATATAGTGATTTTATTATTCATATAAAAATAATAATAATAACAACCTGTTTTGGTCATATTTACTATCAATTGCCCAGCTCCCCTGCTGATCTAGCACCCCCTCAGCACCTGCTCTTTGGTAATTTGCTAGTTCGAGAATCTGTGGAATAAGCAATAGTTTGACTAATGTTTCTAAAAGTAAATTCTAAAATCCTGTAAAGATTGACAGACACAGATTTCCCCGCAGTTTTGGTCTTTTAGAAAGCGTTTCTTTTATTAACGCCACTAAATAATTCTTTAGGTGCATTTCATCTTGTGTGTACTTTTCATGGGCCTGATAAGCAAGGTGTATTTTGTGAAATTCTATGTGCATTTATTTAATCATGTGTGCGTGTTTTGAATGTTCTGTTGCACAATAATTGAAGCTGTGTTTTTATGGAAATAAAGTAGGCCTAATGAAAATCAAATACATCCTACTTTTTCAGTTATTTAATTTTTTAGGAAAGTTTGCCAAGTGGCTTCAAAAACAAGACATACATTACATTTAAATTACTAAAATTAATTTGAAAAAGTGCAAGCTGAACGTCACCCAGAAACATAACTGTATTTGCAACGAATTTTAACGAATTTAATTATAAACGGGGGAAAAACACACAATTAGGCCTACCAGAGAAATGTTATGTCAGAGCGTGATCTGAGCGGGATTTGGTTTACCGGTGAGCGTGAGTGGAATATTTAATATTAGTGGAGCGTGCATTGACTGTGAGCGACTGAGCGGAGCGCACGCCCACAGAGCGGAATATTGAGCGGAGTGTCACGCCGCTCCGCTTCGCTCACATGCTCTGGTGTCCAGTCCTTCTAAAATGCAGCTTTCACTCAGCATATGTGAAGTAGAGCAGGGCAACGTCCCACCAGACCTTGTTTAAGACTCTCATCCACAGACGACTGGTTTTGGGCACGGGAAGGGACACTTTTACTGCTTTCTAAAGTAAGCAGCACTACACAATAGTTAATGTGCTGGTCGTCGCCTAATTAGGACCCGAAGTAAATACATATCAAGTGTGCTTTTTAAAACAATATGCGACAACAGCGGGAAACTGAATATTCATGCAGTGTGCGCATGTCAAAAGATTAAATCCGATCAGAAGCTTGTGACATATAAACGCTCACATCAACCCGATCACTTTATTTGGCGTTCATGTAAACACTACGTTCGGATTTGACAATCGGAATGAAGTCAATCGGATGGAAGCAAAAAGCGTCCATGTAAACGTAGCAAGTGTTAAGCCACTAGTTAATTTATCCCAGAAAAGCATTTAACTCCGGTCACAAGTTTAAGCTATCTGGTCAACCGATCAGGTACACACAGCAATAGTTCACTAGCGTTAAGCCATTCGGCAAAGCTGGCCCAGGCTCACATAGATAGCAAACACACAGTCTCACGGCTCTCCGGAGCAGCAGCAGTACATGTCTTGGCAATAGATCTGCTTGTTCTGGGGGGGTTTTATCTTTTATATCCCTTCTGCCTATAAGGATGATTTAAGCATATTATTGTATAGCAGCAGTGCATACATAATTAATTGCTTTGTTTTCTTCTCCAGCTTTGTTGGGGGGTTATTGTACATGCTATTTGTGCAGCAGCAGTATGTCTTAAATACTCATGGCACCGTATCGCCATATGCATTGGCAGTAGCAAGTTCCTGTACTTGCTTGCAGCAGCAGCAGCAATAATCTACAACTACAGCAGTAACCAACAGCAGCAGCAATTCTGCAGCAGTTTAGCAGATCTATTCTGCCAAGACCAAATACATTTACATTGTCATATCCATCACCATGCTACACTTATCTGAGAGTTGTCATGATTGAAATACTGGCATATAATTTGAAAGTGTAACAACTGAAGGTCTATGAAACGTCAGTCAATCAAGCATTTTTTTAAACAATGGCACTGAAAGTTTTGAACTAAAATACTATTGCAACTATAGCCTTTGAATGAATGAAAATGCATATTTTTCAATTAAAGAAAACTTGTAGAGTGTGGGCCGCTTCTGGTGCTTGGATTTGTACTTCAATAATGAGGTCCAAGTGTGAGAATAGCCTACGCTAGAAGTATTTTTTTTTTTTTGTAATGCCTTTTCCCCCTCTCTATTTAACAGCATTAACTTACAATTAAAGACATCTTCCCTCAGGCAGATTAAATGTTTTCCTGCCGTGCTGGATGTTGGGCTCATGATCAATAAGTTGTTTGCATTCGCCCCAAACTTATTTTGTAAAATAAGTGGACGATTAAAGGCCATTGCACACTGAGTCTGAAATTTTCGCACGTTAAAAAATAAATACGACCTCACGTTGTGTCAATCACGTTTACACACTGCCTCCAAAACTTTCATCCGTCATAAAAAAAAATTCAGATCAGGTTCGATTTTCTGCGTTTTCGCATCCGTAGCAAGCATTTTCATAGGAAAGTATGACGAATACGAAAAAATGCACGCAAACATTTCGGACTCAGTGTACAATGACCTTAAAGGGATAGTTCACCCAAAAATGAAAATTCTGTCATCATTTACTCAGCCTCAAGTAGTTCCAAACCTGTATGAATTTCTTTGTTCTGCTGAACACAAAGGAAGATATTCTGAAGAATGTGAGAAACAGAGCAGTTCTGGGGCACCATTGACTTCCATAGTATTTTTTTCCTACTATGGAAGTCAATGGCGCCCCCAAAAGTTACAAACTTTCTTCAAAATATCTTCCTTTGCGTTCGGCAGAACAAAGAAATTCATACAGGTTTGGAACTACTTGAGGGTGAGTAAATGATGACAGAATTTTCATTTTTGGGTGAACTATCCCTTTTAGGGTGAAGTTGGCGCGAGTCCTGCTAGGGAGCAGCCCGCAGAGGATTCCGCTTGGTCTTAAAGCCTTCCTCAAACTCCTACTTTCACAAATAAAACAATGATTTGCACAAAAAGAATGATTAGTTATCAATTGAGAATTTGTTACAGATATGGTCTGGTGAAAATAATATGGGCTGCGAGAAAATAATAAATAAAAAGAGTGGGGCTGCTATGAGTGCAGGCAGCCTAGGAACAGCATAGCTCAACCCAGTGGCATGACAACACAGGCCCTCGCGGCCAAAAAAACAGACCGGCCCACCGGGAATGCTCCCGGTGCTCCCGATTAGCCAATCCGGGCCTGGTATACACTATACAGTACAGTCATTGAGTAAACTATTTACTAGAAGATACAGGTGGGTAAGAGTAAATGGCAATACTTGACCTTGTTGTTTACAGAAGAAGGGATTTACAATCAATCCAGTTTTTACTACATGTCCAATGAGAGGAAGAACTGGACTGAGAGCAGACAAGACTGTAAGAAGAAAGGAGCAGATCTGATCATCATAAACAACAGAGAGGAACAAGTGAGTGAAAGATACTCTCTGTGTTTGTGGTGTTTAGTTGCTAAGTCAGAGATGTTCAGATGAAATGTGTATATTATTGATCTATGATATAAACATGTAATTGGTTTAACTGTTTAGGATTTTGTTACGAAAATGACTTATAAAAGAGAATTCTGGATTGGTGTGACTGATGCTGATGAAGAGGGCACTTGGAAATGGGTTGATGGCAGCACACTGACCTCAGGGTAAGAAATCACTGAACTGAACTGATTATTATGTAATGAATGATTCTTACTGTCGGTATCATATCACACAGAAAGCAGCACTGAACATCTAATGCTGATCTGTTGTTGCAGGTTCTGGGGATCCAGTGGAGAAATAAGAGAGCCAAAAGGAGGAAGTTTAGAGAACTGTGCTGTGACTTATTTAAAAAAAAACCCTGATGTATTAGGGTGGCATGATGTTAAATGTAATGATGCTTATCAATGGATCTGTGAGAAAATTATTTTATCTCTCTTATAAAAAAAATTTTTTTTGGACGACCTAGGTTTAACAGTGCAAAACTTTCATAACTAATGATTATCATTTAAAGCAGGGGTGTCCATTTTTGCTTCTGAATCGTCACATTGTGTCTTTGATATTTGATTTATGATCTGAAATGTTTATTACTAGATTCCACATAACATTTCTCAAGAGCAATTTTTGAAGGGGACACAAATAATACAGCTAAAATTGTACTTGTAAGGATATGTATACACCAAGGAAATCCTTACTACTATTAGTGCAGCAGGGAGACCCGTGCCAAATTAGACAACATCAAGCTGTTGTGGTCGCGCTGCGACAGCGGTCGCATCCGTTGTAAACATTACTATCTGTCACAGTGTTGCCATGTCCGCGGTTTTCCCGTGGAATTGGGCTACTTTATCACTGTTACTGTGAGTTGTTTTTCATGTCTGCGGGTTGAAGTGACCCCAGTAACGAGTATTTTATCCCCCAGAACACGATTTTTACCAGGGGACCCCCTTGAAACACGGTTAATTTGCAGGTTTTGGGCTAGTTTTGAGTAGCAATTGGGAGGGTTTTGTTGTGAAAACCTGGCAACCCTTTCAGTCAAGCAGGTAATGTTATTATTGCTAACATAGCTGACACATCGAAAAATACATTGGCATCATCTGTATTAAAGAGAAAATAATCAATCCATCCGACGTTTAAGTGAATAAAATAGCCTTGACAGCCTTAGTTCCACAACTGTTGACTTCGTTCTCTCACACAGGACTTGTGTAGGTGATGTATAAGAGGAAAGCAAGGTAGGCATTTGAACCAAAGCACTATGAGGCAAGAGAGGGGGAGACTCAAAATGTTTCTAAACTTAAAACGCATTTTTGCCCCTTTTGTGTTGTTTTACTACTTACACAATTATTTAAAGTAAAAAAACATTGTTATTTACAATACATAGCGTGGTTTTTAATCATATTTTTAGGGGGACAACCCTCAGATGGGGGGGGGGTCTTGTCTAGTGGGAAATTGACTGAGGATATTCAAGCATATGTGAACATGGTTCTGGAAACCTTGCCTGTCGCTGACTCAAAGATGAAGTTAATTGTTAAAGAGACTCCAACAGGTGAAACAGTATGTCATGAATGGCTGGCCAGATAAAAAACAAAATTGTGTTGCAGAGGTGTATGAGTTTTGGAACTGCAAGGATGAATTGTCTGTTTGTGATGAGATTCTGTATAAAGGAAATAAAATAGTGATTCCCAGAAGTCTGAGATATAGGATGTTGGTGAAAATCCATGAAGGCCATTTAAACATTGAGAAGTGTAAGAAGAGAGCTTGTGAGGTCATGTATTGCCTGGAATCAATCAAGACATTACAACTGTTGTGTCAAAATGCCAGCCGTGTGTTAAACATCAATATAGTAATCCAAGAGAGCCTCTACAACCACATCCAGCACCTGAAAGACCATATCAAAAAGTAGGTGCAGACATTTTTACGTCATGGAAAAAATTACCTATTGGTTACTGACTATTATTCATTTTATCCTGAGGTGTGTATGTTAAGCACAATTACAACAGAAAATGTTATCTCATGCATGAAGTAAATTTTTGCTCGACATGGAGTACCAAAGGAAGTCTTTACTGATAATGGCCCTCAATTTATTAATGCCAGCTTTAGGAGCTTTGCAGGAGAATGGGATTTTAAACATACAACTTCTAGTCCACATTTTCCACAGTCCAATGGTCTTGTGTAAAAGTCTGTTGGAATAGTAAAGAGAATAATGCAAAAAACAAGAGATGATGGAAGTAGTTTTTATATGGGACTGCTTGTTTATCGTAGTACACCTCTTTCTTGAATGTGGATACTCACCGGCATATCTTCTGATGGGTCGACGTCTTCGTTCTTATTTGCCTGTGTTAACACGACACGGTGAGAAAGTCAAGAAATACAAAGAACAGCAAAAGGCTAAACAGAAGTCGTATTACGATAAAGGAACTCACCAGTTGCCTGAGCTTTGTGTTGCGAGGAGGTTAGATTCAAAGATAAATCCAGTATCTGGAATCAGAAAGGCATTGTTCTTGAACCGATTCAACCAAGGTCTTACAATGTTGAAATGCCAAATGGTGCTGTGTTAAGGAGAAATTGTCAACATTTGTTGAAAGATGTGCCTGCTGAGTCAGAACAAACAGAGCAATTTCTGAAAAGAGAAGATCTGTTCATGTACGGAAATGCCCTGTGAGACTTATTGAAACATGCTGAAATATTTATTTGTATTTATTAGTAGTGTGTAAATTATGTTCTTTATGAATTAAGTGTGGCTAAGATTCATGATTGTTATTTGTGTATTTAAAAAAAAAAAAAAAAAAAAAAGGAAGATGTAATGATAATAGTAATGGCAACCCAGTGTGGTTTGAGCAATATGTCTGCACATGTGCAGTATGGGCAGATGCCCTGGGAGTGCAGCACACCACAGTTGTAAGCCGCTAAATTGCCAATGTTGCCTTTCAATTGTGAAGCTGTTTTATTTAATGGATTCACAAGCTCGGAACATAATCCAAGAGTAAAACACACTGTGACCTGCTTTGACGATTAAATATACAGATTAAAAGAGGAAGGGCCCTGCAGTCCATCCTGAACCTCAGATGCTGTCAGTTGCTCTGTTTCTAGTGTTAATTTCGTTAACGAAAACTATGATGAAAAATGTTCGTTGATGAGCTTTTTTCCCAAGACAAAGACGAGACGAAGACGAGACAACAATAAGGTCAATAAACGATAACTAAGACTATATCAACATGCAATTTCATTGATGATATAATACAAGACTAAAATGTATTCAAAAAGATAAAAACTTTACCAAAAACCTCTTTTTATTTTCGGCAAAAAGAGACCAAGCCTGCGTCCCAATGTGCATACTATCCATCCTAAATTCTATGTGATAGTAGTAATTTTCAATACTATTTAGCAAGGCTGTAACCATGTCTTGAACTTTGGGGGGACCAACTACACACACACACACACACACACACATACACTATATTGCCAAATGTATTGGGTCGCCCCCTTCTAATGAACAGGTTTGACTACTTTAGTAATTTCTATGAGTACAAATCTTAATGTTAAAGCATATAATGATATTCTAGGAAATTGTGTGCTTCTAATATTATAGCAAGAGTTTGGACAGGACCCTTTTCTCTTCTAACATGACAATGCCTCTGTGTATAAGGCAAGGTTCAAAAATAAATGATTGATTCAGTCAGTGTGGAAGAACTTGACTGGTCTGCATAAAACCAAGTCCTAATCCCAGTTTAACACTTCTGGTGTGACTAAATGCAGACCTTGAGCCAAAAACTCATCACCAAACACCAATGACTTGTACATACACTATATAGACAAAAGTATTGGGACACCCCCTTCTTTAGAACAGGAAAAATGCACTTCCAAATCTGTGGCAACAACGATGGGAACATAATTCATGTATTTAAAAATTGTAAAATTGGGGAAGCGAGCCGGCGCGCTCGTGAAGCTCAGACAGCACGTATTTCGAACGGTGTTGCCTAGCATCCATCTGGCGAATCTCCGCTCTCTACCCAACAAAACTGACAAACTCCTTCTGATCTCCCGGACAAACAAGGATTTTTCTAACTCTGCTGCCCTGTGTTTCACGGAAACCTGGCTAAATGGCGACAGCGTGATTCATCTGCCTAATTTCCAGCTGATCAGAGCAGATCGGGACGCGGAATCAACAGGGAAATTTTACATCAATGAGAGTGGTGTACAGATGTAACTGTGTTAAAGAAGATGTGCTGTTCAGATCTAGAAACGCTCTTCATTACCTGCAAGCCGTTCTACTCGCTGTGGGAAATTTGTTCTTTCATTCTCGCGGGTGTTTACATTCCTCCGCAAGTGCATGTGAGCACAGCTTTACAGAAACTCGCTGATATGATCACAGAGAGTACAACACCCGGACTCTGTTTTAATAATTCTCGGGGACTTTAATAAATCAAATCTCTCTTGCGAACTGCCAAAATACAGACAGCACATCACATGTCCCACCAGAGACAGTGATATATTGGATCACTGTTACACAACAATAAAGGATGCATATCACTCTGTCCCACGGGCAGCTTTAGGACTCAAGATTGAAGATTACATCGATCTAAATAACACGTTGTTATACACACGGATCAAAATAACCAGGCCCGACGGTTCCGATATAACAGACGGCGCACCTGTCGGCTTAATAAATTACCCAGGAGCATGCATATTCTCGCAGGTGGATGTTTCTCTAGGCCAGGGGTATTTAACTAAAATTTAAAGAGGTCCAGTTAGAGAAAATTTCTTGAAGCAAAGGTCCGGAAGATCATAATGTCTAACTAGTTAGTGTGATAGCTTATATTTAAGTAGCCTAGTAGTTGTATCAGCATCTGCATGTAATAAATACCTGACTGCCAAATCAAATGAATTCAGTACAATTCAAAAACTTTTTGACAATATTTATTGTCATGTAACATAGAACTGAACATATACTGTATGTATGACTGTAGATATGTATAATGTTCTCTCATTAACAAAATAAAAGTAGAGCCCCATTTCAAAATAAGAGAAAATAAATAAAATGTGAAAATTGTGTATGTTTAAATAAAGTGCTTAACTTCAGACAAATGAAATAAAGGGAGGAAAAGCTTGAATTTCTCATTTTCTGTTTTACATCTTGACTCAACAATCGCAACCAATTTTAATAATAATAATAATAATAATAAACTTTATTTTCTATAGCGCCTTTAAATGAAGATCTCAAAGCGCTTTACAACAACAAATAAAACCATACACAATAACAATCAAAACACTACAAATAAAACAATATAAAAATAATACAAATGTTTAATTAAAAACTACCCTAAAAATAAACAATTTAAAGTCTTAAGGAGTTGCCTAAAATCGCTAAAGAATTCCACAGTTTTAGCTATGAAAACCTATGATCATCTTAAACGGTAAAGGAATTCACAGTTTCAGTGGCAGCTTTAGATAAGAATTAAAGCTCCTATCGCCATCGATTTAAACGGTTAAAGGAACATTAAAGACCAGTTCAGATGAAGCAAGGTCACCGTGTTGAGCTATAAGGAATTAAAAGTCAGACAGTATTGAGGTGCAACATGTAAGCCTTGTAGTAAGCATCATAAATTTAAAAGTCAACTCTGATACAAAGCCATGCAAAGACTCCAAGACCGGTAGTATATATATCGCTCATCCTAGTTCTAGTAAGGATTCTAGCAGCGAGTTTTGCACTACCTGCAATTTGTTTAGGGTAGCTTTTGACGCCCCAGCCAACAAGGCATTACAATAATCAATCCGGGTAAACACAAAAGTGTTAATCAACCTCTCAGCAACAGGGAAGGACAGCATTGGACGTAGTCTGGCAATATTTCTAAGATGAAAAAAAGATGTTTTAACAGTGCCTTGAACATGTGGCTCAAAAGTTAGATTGGAGTCGAAAATAACCCCCAAATTCTTTAGTTTTGTTTTAAACTCCATAATTGAACCATCAACGGACAACGTAATCGACCCAGCTTTACGTAATTGGTGGGGTGAACCAATGAGCATAACCTCAGTTTTTTCAAATAATTAATCTCAACACATCTTAACAGTTGAACAGTTTTAGAGTATCACTTTCTTCCCCTCTTATATCCCACTCCCCCACTTTTTTGCTCAGTGAGAGAATTGAGCTCTAGCTTGTCTTGCCAGGATTTTAAACCTGGGCTTGAATGGAGTCAGGGCAATTCTCATACACATGTGAAGGTGCTCATTGGTGAGCCTGGAACGATATTTAGTTTTGATTATGTTCATTGTTGAGAAAGCTGCCTCGCAGTTGTTGGAGCCAAACATGGTCAAGATGTGTAGGGCTACTTTCCTCAGACCTGGGAAAGCTGTCTCAGGGACCATTTGAAGCCAGAAAGTGAAAGGGTCACTTCTTACAAACTGCTCTTTCAGGGCCACATCTGCTTGGAGATCAACCAATTGCATCTGGAGAGGCCCAGCATTTACCCATTTAAAGTGCTGTGTGACTTCCTTTGAGAACTCCCTGACATCTGTGATGAGAAATGGGTTCTGAATGAACATGGTGAGCTGCTGTCCAAAGCTGAAGCAGTCAAAACGGTTGCTGAAGTTTACAATCAGCTTATCAATAAAGTCAACAAAAGAAGACACATCTCTCTGTCCCTGAACCTGTTCCTGCACTGCTGGGAAGTGTGCACAGTCTCCCTGCAGGTCTTCCTTGAACACATCAAGTTTCCTCTGAAAGGAGCGGACAGCTGTCATCAGTTCACAAACTGAATTGTCCTTGCCCTGTAGTCTTAAATTCAGTTCATTCAGATGTGAAGTGATATCAACCAAAAAGGCCACATTATCCATATGTTTCTCATTTTCTAAAAATAGAGAAAACTGTGCTGCTTTCTGACTTACTAGCCCTGCCAAAAAAGATGCTACTTCCCTCCTGATGGACCAAAAGCGTGCTAACACCCTGCCTTTGCTGAGCCATCTCACATTGTTGTGCAGCAAAAGATCATCAGCATTGGCATCAACTTCTCTGAGGAATTCCCTAAGCATGCGATGCTGGTAGGAAGAGGATGCCCTGAGAAAATTGATCATTTTCATCATTGTATTCACCTCAGTATGTAATGTAACATTGTATCACCTCAGCATGCTCATCTGACAGGGAAGCTCAGAGGACAGCTTGATGAATGATGCAATGGTAAGCTATGAGCTCAGGATTGTCCTCTTTCAGTCTTGCTACAGCTCCTTTCTCTCCCTATCATAGCAGGGGCTCCATCTGTGGTTATTGAAACCACTTGTTTTGGCTCTATTCCTCTCTTTGTTAACATCTCCTTAATGGCCAGGTAGATATCTTCTCCTCTTGTACTGGTCTGAAGGGGAGTGACACCTAACAGGTCTTCACAGAATGCTTTCTGGTCTGTATTGAAAAACCTTACATACACTAACAGCTGAGCATTGTCACACATGTCAGTGGACTCATCCACAGCTAAGCCTACACATGATGCCTTATGCACGGCTTCATCTAGCTGGGTTAGCACGTCCTGAGCTAATATTTCGCTTTTCTTTGTAGCAGATGATGCTGACATGGGTATTTGCTTTATTTTCTCACAAAGCTCTTGTTTTTGTTTTCCCTCAAGTAGTGTTTCAGCTACTGCACTCATGCATTCTTTGACAACCCCTCCATCAGTAAATGGCTTTTTGTGTTGACCCAAAATCCAAGCAACTCTGAGGGAACACTCATGAGCACGTTGTTGGGCAGTGAATGTCTGGCTCAGGATCCTGGTGGACTGCTCATATTGGGCTCTGAGACTACTTATTTTCTGTGATCTCACTTCAGATTTGAGCGGGTATGTTTGTTCATAACCTTTATGTTTTGTCTCATAATGGCGTTTCACATTGCCACTTTTAATAAGAGCCACGGTTTCTGAACATATGAGACACACTGGTTTAGTGCTCCCAGTGGGAAGTATGAACATAAACGAGTCTGTCCATTCCGGATTAAATGCTCTATTTTCGCTGTCCACTTTTCTTTTTTTGGAGAGCGCCATTTGTTCCTTATTTTTCTCTCTTTCTCCGTCTCACTCGTCTGTTTCTCTCCTTTTGTTTTCTACATGTATCGCTATCTTTCTTTTTCTTTCTACCGTCTTTTCATGTGTAACTTGCCGCCAACTCTCTCATCTGTCTGCACTGTCGAGTCGCAATGTTTACCAGACTTTATTGGCTGAGTGGTATCACGTGGGATGGCTTAACTCGCATGCGATTGGTCTGTGCGTTTCCACTACCACTACCGTAAAGACTACAAATGCTGCGCCGGTTGAAATAGAAGTGCCCCGTCAGGTTTTAAATCATAACCTTATATTTTTGGCTGTAGGTCCGGGTCCGTACGGGACGGATTCTGGGTCCGGACCCGGACCGCGGTCTGCCTGTTAGTGACCTATGCTCTAGGCGATCGCCTGATAATGCAGAGTTCTAGCACTTACCCTTACAGGTGTTTGATCGAAGCGCTGATAAACTTTGGAAAAGATACCCTCGAAAGCGTGTTTTCAGCAGGCTTGTTTTACATTGATACCGCGGGTCACATGGACGCTACCGACCCTGCAGGAGAAAATACAGGGTTAATGAGACGTGCGGTGTTTACCAACGCCAGCAACGTCGTAGAATTACTAGCCCCCATTCATAGTGACATTTTCTTTCAAGAAAAATTAATGTTGAACGGTGATGATATAAAAATAAGGATGACCAGAGGTAAAGATGAGTTTTGTCTGATGCGAGATGACGCTATCGCTTATAAACTCAATATTGTATCCGCGTCTCTTTTTGTGAAAAAAGTTTCGGTTTCACCAGGCGTTCGATTAGGACACGCACAGGCTCTTCTAACAACCACCGCTAAATATCCTATAGAACTTGTGTGTGTCTTAAGAATTTCTCTATACCGGTAGGATCTCGCGTGTCTAATCAGGAAAATCTTTTTCTAGGAACGCTACCAAAATCAATCATTTTAGCAATGACGGAAAATACATCTTTTTCAGGGGCGTACAATAAAAACCCCTTTGCTTTTTAACATTTTAACCTGGAATTTATGGCTTTATATCGAGACGGTATCCAAATCCCATCCAAACCCCTACAGCCTGAATATGAGAACGGATCTGCCGTGAGGGACTTTTATCAACTCGTATTATCTACCGGAAGACATCTTAAAAATCACCCTCTGGCAATAGATCGTCAGGATTTTCTCAACGGTTACACCCTCTATGGATTTAATTTATCACCCAATGAAGATTGTTCCAATCACGTTTCGCTAACCAGATCGGGAAATATTAGACTCGAAGCCCGATTCAGACAACCGCTCCCACAGTCCATAACCATTATCATATACACGATTTTCGATTCGAACGCTGAAATATCCAACCGAAGACAGGTGCTGATCGATTATTACTGAGACGACGAAATGAATACCGTCCAACTAACAGCTGTTATCGATAAAATTGCGTACGGCACGTATTTTTTAGGTGTACTTCCATCTGATTACCTCCCCAAAACGCCGTTAAAGAATTTACCAGCTATGCTTATTTTTAATACCGACCCATCCACAGAACCGGGTCAACACTGGGTGGCCGTCTACATAAACAAGGACGGCGTTAGTTGTTTTTTCGACAGCTTTGGCAAAGGTCCTAAAGATCCACGTTTTCCAAAGGTCGTCCAGGACTTTTTAAAAAACAATTCTATTCGTGTGCAATACTCTAACAAGCAGATTCAAGATTTCACATCAGATGCTTGTGGTCAGCATTGTGTATTTTTTCTGTATCACATGTCAAAAGGATACGATTATGAAAATATTGTTAAAATGTATCATGATGATCCGATTAAAAACGATGACATGGTCGTTCGTTTTGTAAAGAGACTGAAACCTCGACTCTGCGATACATTTAATTGTATTCAGTGTGTGCAGATCTGTAAATCTCTGTAATGTACCTATAACAATTCTATAATTTCATGTTTAATAAATAAAAGGAGTTGTAATCACAAATGTGTGTGTGTGTGTGTGTGTGTGCAGTATAAATAAAAGACAATATGTAATCAGACTTTTTTTTTTTTTTTTATTAACATCGTATCGATAATACAACATATACATTTCAAATGTTTACAAACATATTTACAAACAATAATGTTAAAACGTTAACCACGCGCTAGCATCAATAGCTGGCGAATTAAACACGTTTTCAATGGGGTTACTAAGCTTTTTATGCATCCGTTTTTTCGACTGTGGTGTAATCTTTGACGGCATCTGCTGGCTGTGTGCGGGTGTATTCCTTTTAAGAGCCTCGACCGTACGTTTAACTTGTGGATTGCTTATAGTCGAAAACGGTATATTTAAAACGGCAAAAGCGTCCAGAAATTCGTACCATCCGTGAGGTCTGTATTCATCACGGATCGTATGAGGAGCCGTTATACTTTTAACCAAATCCATTATGTGCGAACCGCCGATTACGTTAACTTTTAGACACAAACTCTCCAGAAGCTGTCCATGAAGACACTTGCTTAGCATTAGACATTTTATTCAGAATGAATTTGATGTTTTTTAAACTCCTCTGAGGTACGTTGTTTAAGATCTCGCTGACTATCTGGTCCTCTCCATAGTTGTTATCAGACGACGGGGTAGACGCGTTAGCAGGTGCGGTAACAGGTGCGTTGGTATGTACAGTGTCCTGTTTTGGGAGCGTAAGAGTTAAAGTTCCGCTCTCCAAATCGCCCTGTTTTACTATAGTTAAAAACCTCTGTAAGACGTTGGAATAAAGTTTAACTTTCCCGTGAGGATCTAAATCAGTCCTTTGTAATATAGTTTTTATAGCAACATCCAAATCGTTCTCCACAGTTTGTTGAATTGTCTCGCGAACACCACCAGTCCTTAATTTATTCAGATGGTTCTGCGGAATTACATAATGCTTTTCAGCATATTCCATACCTAATGTTGTCTTGATATTAAACTTGTTATAAATGGTATAGCCACACTTAACAAGAACAACACGACGTTGATCTTTTTACTCGCAGCGTATTTGATCTCCTCTTTTCTCGTTTTTAATCTTCGGAACTGGGCGCTATTTAGAGGTATGGTGCCGCGGAGAACGTTAAGAGCTATCTCGCACAACGATAAAATCAGTTGGTCTGATGCCGACTGTAAAATGACGCGCCGTTGTTTCGGTGATGCCTTATATAATAACTTTAAAAGAGGCAGGTTTTTACAAAGCCTGTCGCTCATTTTCTGTTCACCAAAGTTTACCGTGTTCTTTTCTGCATGTACACCACCTGATCATCTGAAAACAACCCTGATCTGAGACGAAAGCGCTCCGGCGTTTTAGCTTTAAAGTCAATCAAAAGACATCCGAAGGGGTGATTGGTCGCGTCCTGATAACACTCCATAAAATATCTGGTATTACCGGGAAAAATCTGATGTCCTAAAACCATTATTTGCATCGAGTCTCTGGGGCTCTTGTACAAAATAATATAGTGAGTGTTCAGCGTAATAGTTCTACTGGTTTTACCTTGAAAAAACAAATTCTGGGTTATCAATATAATGGAAAATGATTTATGATGCACATATTTTGAGAGTTCGTCGTTTGAATATGCTGATTCCATTAAATCATCACAAATTAAAATAGATTTCTTATTAGGAGGTAATACATTTTCATCCGTTAAAGATTTTGGAATACCTTCAATAAATTTAATATCAAACAATGACAAGAGTTCATCATACAAAGGTTGCCAGCATCCATATAAAAACACAATATTATAAATTTTTACATCGATCATCTTGTCTGCATTACATAATAAATTCTTTACAAAGACGGTTTTCTCAGAGCCTGAAGGTCCGGAGATCACCGCAGAGAATGGGAATTGAAAACGAAAGTCAAAATCTTCTTCAACATAACCAATATCGCGTGATCCGGACATGCTGTTAATAACTGTATGGTAAAGTACTGTAGTCGGACAGGAGCACACGTTTGTCATAAACCACTTTGAACCTTTTCAAAACTGAACTATTATGCAACGTGAACTTCTTTTTATTCCGTACAATGGTCTCAGTACGTGTGAGCAGGGTTGTCGTGTCACGTGATGTCACATTATCATGTACCAAACAGATCATACTTTCTAAGGTAATGATTTGTGCGTTTGAAGAATGGAGCGTCACCCCCTTCGCTTTAAGAGTCACTTTATTTTTTACGGTTTTAAAACTGAATGACTTAGGACCTGTAGCGGCAAATTCCGTGATATTATCATCAGCATCGAGCTCATTAGTCAACTCTCCGAGATATGAGCCTGTTTGAGGCATCCATTCACCTTCTTTCGTAGAAAAGATAAGACTGTCTGTATCTACGTAAAAAACGCGCAATCCTAATCTGTCCATAAATTTGTATAATTCCATGCGGCCGTACGCAGTTGTAAACGATGCGATGAATATATTAACATCACGCGCGGGGGCTGGATTGTCCTCCGTGTAGCACCACTGTACCAGGGCTACCGAGTCTGAAACGAAAGAGAAATGTTTAATGACGTGGCAGTTTCCAAAGATATGACGGGCAAAATCTTCAGGATCTGTTAAAAGCTCGGTCGTTGGTAAATTACATCTAAGCCCGAATCTGCCCCAAAGGGAGTTTAATAAAAATGTATTTATAGATCTACGGGTGGAATTAAGTGCAATTTTGTCAACATCTAGCTGAATACCCTCCTTCTCAAAATACGCTTCAGCGTATGCCTGCTTTTCGGAGTCTGTCGTTACCTGCGGGGGAAATCCTGAAGCCTCTTGCTTGAATTTGAGAAACGTCTTAACATATCCGCTGAATAAATCGTCTGATGTCTGAGGAAAGTGCCAGACTTCAACAATTTTGACAACCGAATACCCTTTAACGATAGCGTGCGAGAGTTCCACGGATGTCCAAACCCCTGAGATGGATCTTTCTTCATCGCTGTGCTGACAGCTCTCCTGTAGTTGCAGCTCTGCGCAGGTGCGACACAGAGCGAACAATAGCTTCCCCTGAGGCGATTTGAATGGGATAAGCGGATGCAGTAGCTTACGTGGAGGTAGTACGGTACATTTAATAAGACCGAAATACGACTCGACCGGTTCAAAATCTTTTAAAATTATTTCAGGATGACCGATCGGGTAAGTTTTACGTGACTGTACGAAAGGGTACAGCGACGTAAAGTCTAAATATGAAATGCGCTCGTCCTCAGTAGCTTTATGGTAAAGCTTCAGGGCATTCGTGCGCCCACCGAAAAGCGAATCCCTAGGATTCAGACGTTCTGGTGCCTCGTAATTACTCATAAAAGCTCTGACATCAGGATCATTTTGTTTGGCTTTTTCCCATTGACCTTCCCACATGGTATGTACATTGAGATTGAAAGTCTTGCGCAAAACATCCATCTTATTATCAGTCTGTCTTCTGAGCACACCGTAAGGTATTTTTGACACAGGATTTAATTCGTTAGGATTAAAACGACAGTTACAACCATGCCAAAAACAGCCTAGGTATTCCAAAGCTATTCTATCGCCGTTAATCTCATAACAGCCATCCACATAAAAAGACCCAAACTTGACTTCGCCGTGGTTTAACGCGTGATGTACGTTGACATTTTTGCTTGCTTTAATATATTCCAACCATTGGATGGAATGGTTAGAATAAGCTTTGTATTGGTTAACGTAAGCGTTTTTGTGCGTTAGGGCTATCGTGTCTTTGGCTAGAAAAGGTGTTTTAAACACCTTCATAGCACAACCGGCGAGCGTTACACATACAAAGGGGTCCACGTTCGTGCATTCGATAAACTCATCTCTGTATTTCATACACCCCTCTCGCAACAAAAGAACATCATTCTTGCAATACATTCCGAGTTGTTTTTTGAAGTCAAACACCTGTCCTGCTATGCTCTCGTACCAACTATCAAATTTTACTTGATCATAATCAGACATTGTGTGGTATCCGTACAATTCTTTAGACGGATACGGCCCTACATAATTTGCATTTTGCAAACGGTTAAAATGATGGGGAAAGAACCCTTTTTCGTCCGTGTTTAGGTTTAAAGCCGTGGTCATTTTTGATAATTTCATAGGCAAAAAGCTGTAGCTGTCTATGTATCTCTGTTTAAACGCCTGATCGTACATATATACGAGTCTACATCCTTGGAGTATAATTTTTGGCATCAACCCCTGACTTGTAAAATACTCAAGCAATATATAAGAATCAAAACCTGAAGCATTGTGCACTATAAATGTAAAGTCCTCAAATTTTGGACGTCTGAAATGCTTAACCAATTTGTCTACGCAACCAACCCCTTCAGCCGTAAACTCCTCACCATCTTGCGAAATGGCACACACGTAATTTGCTGTATGTCTCCCGTTTTCGTGCATCGTCTCGAAATCATAATAAATATACCTTTCATCATGATCGCAAGGTTTTAGTGGTTGAATGTAACAGTTGTGATGTCCTTCATCTATCCGAATCTCACTGCAATGTGAGCATTTGGACGGTGTGCAGGTGTGTGTTAGCTGTTTATTGCCGGACCATTTCACGCTATACAGTCTGCAGCACTTGCCACAATATTTTAAAAGATCGCATTAGACCTCACTCCGTCGCTTTGCGGCTGTTTATGAATTTCATAACAAATGTCAGATCTGCAATATCTATCGCAGTCCTCACACTGCATCCATTTCTTAGGTTGCGTGTAACATTGAGTTGTATCACATGTGTTACATGTAAATTTACAATAATATAAGTTACGATCCTTGATAACAGTACTGGCAGACATAGCTGTAGCCTAAGAACGCCTTCAAATTTTTTACCATATAGTAATGACCCTCGTGCAGATATAAATGTACGGTGTTCTTGTGTGTTTCATCTGTATTTTTATACACTTCCAATTTACCTGAACACGATCTGTGAAAGATGACTATTTTCAAGTCTAGAGCCCTTTCGAATTTAGATACTGTCACGAATCCAAGCCATGAACTTCCAGTCACTCACCTCTAGAGGTCACTCACCCACCACATGGACTTTCACACCACACAGTCAGTCACAGATCACTCAAGGACTACAGTTCCCATCATCCACTGCACCCACACAGCTGTTCACCATTTATCACGCACGCACCTGTTATCAATCTCACAATCACCATCACCCAATCACACACACACTCACACACCATATATACCTTGGACATTCTCTCACACTCTGCCGAGTATTGTTAGCCTTGTCTACATACCAAGCGTTTTCCTAGTATCCTTAGTCTGTCTTCCCGTGTTTGATTCCTGCCCGTGTTGTCTAGTTTATTCTCTCTGCCTTGCCCTCTGGATTAAGTTTGCCGATCTCCGACCCACGCTTGCCTTGGATTATTCTTGTGTCTTGCCCATGCCATACCTGTTTGCTACTGCCCGACCCTGCCTGTATTGACCATGCCTTTAAATAAAAAGCTTGCACTTGGATCCGCATGTCTCACGTCTCGTCAGCTCCGTCACAGAATACTCAGCCCACTAGGATCCAGCAGCTTCTCAGACGGTCATTCAGAAGGTATGGACACGACAAGAATTCTGTTTGCCCTTAAACAGGGTCCTCGATCACTGGAGCAACATATCAGAGAGTTTTTGGCCATCGCGAACTATTCAGATTTGCCGGACATTTTGCTTATTGAGATTTTTTGCGATGGCATAAATCAACCCTTGAGATCTGAATTTAGACGCGAGGGTACGCGTGCTTCACTAGCTCAGTTTTTGGACTATGCCCTACTGACTGTTGGTTCAACGTTCACTGTGGGAGTCGCGGAGGAACGAGACACCGCACCCAATTGTGTGAACACAGCCACGCTAGAGCACGCTCACAAAATGGCGGCAACAACAACACCCGTAGCGTCATTGCTGCCAATCACAAGCCAAGTCAAGTCACCGCTGCTTTGGTTAAAGGGAAAGTCAAGTCAAGTCACCGCTGCTGTTAAAGAGTCAAGTCAAGTCACCGCTGCTGTTAAAGAGTCAAGTCAAGTCACCGCTGCTGTTAAAGAGTCAAGTCAAGTCACAGCCGATGTTAAAGAGTCAAGTCAAGTCACAGCCGATGTTAAAAGGTCAAACCAAAGCACAGTTGATCATCACAAGTCAAACCAAGCCACCAGTGATCTCCGTGAGTCAAGCCAAGCTACAGTTGATCATCACAAGTCAAGCCAAGCCACCAGTGATCTCCGTGAGTCAAGCCAAGCCACAGTTGATCGTCATGAGTCAAGCCAAGCCACAGTTGATCGTCACGAGTCAGGCCAAAGCACAGTTGATCATCACAAGTCAGGCCAAACCACCAGTGATCTCCGTGAGTCAAGCCAAGCCACAGTTGATCGTCACAAGTCAAGCCAAGCCACAGTTGATCGTCACAAGTCAAGCCAAGCCACAGTTGATCGTCACAAGTCAAGCCAAGCCACAGTTGATTCCGTCCCCACGGAGTCCAAAGCCAACCACAGTTGATCGTCACGAGTCAAGCCAAAGCACAGTTGATCATCACAAGTCAAGTCAAGCCACCTGTGATCTCCGTGAGTCAAGCCAAGCCACAGTTGATCGTCACGAGTCACACCACGTCTCAGCTCTCCACCAAGTCACGCCACATCACATCTGACCAGCCAGAGTCACACCACGTCACATCTGACCAGCCAGA
>JALXFT010002964.1:0-26007 GCA_023376895.1 Aspiorhynchus laticeps | reverse complement strand
TCTTATTTGATCAATTCAATAGATCCTTAAATTAACTTAATTTCTTAAAAATCATAATAACCCCATACATTTGAATGGTAAACATAACAGTCCTCATTATGAACACAAAATAATAATTAACTGATTCAGTGAAGTAATTCTAGAATGGGTGCATTTGCGGCATTCACTGTATTTTTGGTTATGACGATTTGCTGTTTGTGTAATTTTAGATTAGTGGGGTGCATCCGAGCCATGTTAGCGGGCACGTAAGTGTAGCGTGCTTGAAAGGTAATTCTTCCCCTCATCATACTCATGTGAGTATTAAATCCCTCCCATCTCAACTCTAGGGGTTTCAAAACCACTTCACTTACCGGAGGAGTGAAGATAGAAGTAGGGATGGCTGATGCGAAACTAATGTTTCGACGCGGTGTCGAGATCCCAAAGCGCAGAGGTTTCGAAACACTGCTCCGGAGTGTGATTCGAAACACCTATGTCACGTGACTATGGCGAAACAAAGCATCGGGGCATTTCACAAGTGTTTCGATATGGGGTGTGGATCGTGCCTTGGATTACCTATTGTAACAGGGCCTACGAGACGTGAGGCGAGCGGATCCAAGTGCAAGCTTTTATTAATAAACAGTCAAATCACAGGCAGGGTCAAACAGTCGACTTGACTTAAGACTTTATCTGCAGCCAGCACTAACTCTGATAGAAAATCAGCAAATTCTTTAATAAAGTCTGTATGGTGCCCTGGTGGCCTGTATACAGTAGCCAGTACAGACATCACAGGGGATTTATCATTAACAGTTGTTTCTCTAGATTAGTGTTTCTCAACGGGGCAGGTACCGCCCCCCAGGGGGTGTTCGGAGAGCATCTGGGGGCGCTGGAAGCAATATTTTTGAAAGGGGGGGGCGCTGAGCTGTTCTTGGGGGGCGTTTGGTTAAGGCGAGTTTACACCAAAGATATATGAGCTGAAACTTGCAAAAGAAAATGGTCTGCCACATCCTAACGCCGTCTCTACACTGGATGCATCAAAGCGCATTTTCTGTATCTATTTGTCAACTTGTCTGTAGTGCAAGCACGTTGAGTGCCTCAGAAATAGAACGCAGCATCCGTTTACTGTAGCGCTTGCACTCATTTACTGAGCGACTGATTATAACGGGATCCATGTACTTTGACGCAACGTGTCACTCCGTTCGCGCCCAGTGTAGTAGTGTTAATACTACCGCTTCTAGACTAGACGGTGTATCATTTCCATAGCAACGACTCTTTACTTTAGTGTTCGCTCGGCTTTCTGTAGCGCAGCTGATGAACTTCCTTTGGAACCAATATGCATTTAGACACAATCAAACATGATATGCTTTTTCTTGTTTAGAAAAATTAATATAAATGCTTTTTGTTTGCTGATTGACAAATTTCTAAAGAGCTTATTCAAGGCACATAAATATAGCCTAATTTATATTCACGTGGCTTTTTTTCTTCTTGGGAAACTTATGATAATATTTCAAGTCCAGTCAAATCAAATATGTCATGTGCCATTCAGTGTTATATATGGGTTAAAATACATGCTTTTAAGATATATATTATAAATAAAATATAGCCTAGCCTATACCACCATTCAAAAAAGCTCAGTAAGATTGAATGGTTTTGAAACAAATCCTTTCTGCAGTAAGTTTGCATTTATTTGATAGAAAATACAGTAAAAACAGTAAATCTACAATTTGAAAGAACTGCTTTCTATTTGAATATATTTTGAAATGTGTTTTCCTCTCATGCTAAAGCTCTATTACGCCATCTTTCAGTGTCACATGATCCTTCGGAAATCATGCTGATTGTTGCATGAAATATTTATTATTTTTATTATTATAGCTGGCACACCACAACAACAAAAAAAGCAAGATTTGAAATTTAATTGATAATAACAAAAATATAAATTTAATTAATTAATTGATATAAGAAAGATATAAATCAGGACTGCACTAAAATAATAACTATTTTGAAAATGAGAAGCATATGTTTCCCATCTTTCTACAACCCCAATTCATGAAAAGTTGGGACATTTTGTGAAATGCCATACAATCAAGAAAATGTTTTATGTTCATTCTCTTTAACCTATATTTAATTGACTGAAGTACAAAGAAAAATTTCCAATGTTTATACTGGCCAAATTCTATTTTGTAAATATAAACTAATTTTGATTTTGATGGCTGCAACACACTCCAAAATAGTTGGGACAGAGGCATTACTTTCCCTTTAATTACAATGTTTAATTGTTTGGGAATTGAGGATACTAATTCTTAAAAGTTTTGTGAGCAAAATTTTGCCCAATCTCACTAGATACAAGACTTCAGATGCCCATCAATATTTGGTCATCGTTTTCTGATTCTTCTTTTCATGATGGGCTGTATGTTCAATAGGAGACAGATCTGCTGGCCAGTTAGTCACATGCACATGTGTCTATGAAACCATGTTGTTGTAGCACATGCAAAATGAGAGCTGGCATTGTCTTGATCTAATAACTATGGACTTCCCATGAAAGACGTCATCTTGATGGCAGTATATGTCTCTGTACAACATCAATATATTACCAGTCCACCTGCTTACTATGAACTGTTTCAAAATATTTTAATTTGGATATTCTATAGCCTTATCATTTTTATTTTCCCTCTGTCCCAACTTAATTGGAGTGTGTTGCAGCTATCAAAATCGAAATTTGTTTATATTTATAAAATGTATTTATGTTGGTCAGCAAAAACATTGGAAATATTTTCTTTGTACTTCTGTCAATTAAATAAAAGTTAAATAGAACTAACAAATCACAGGTTCTTGATTTTATTGCATTTACAAAACATCCCAACTTTTCTGGAATTGGGGTTGTGCTTTGAAGTATTTGTAAGCAAACTTTGAAATATTGTCATAGAATTTATGAAATATATTAAAAGAGGGTTTATATTTCTTCCATTTTCAAGTGTAAATGTGGTATTTACCCACCAAAATTACCATGTCTACTATGTCAGAAAAAAAGGAAATTCAGTGTATATATATATATATATATATGTATATATATATATATATATATATATATATATATAATATATATATATATACGTATATATATATATATATATATATATATATATATATATATATATATATATATATATATATACGTATATATAAAGGTATTTTCTAAAACTAAGGGATAAATATTGTTATTTTTCACTGAAAGCTAATTGAAAACATCCATACGTATGACAGCACTAAAAGGGTGTTCAAGAGTTCCAGGAACAGAAGAACAAACTAAAATCTATTTTTTTTTTTAAATGCCACTGTGGATATTTGAATCCGATATCCAATCCAATCCGTTTGAATTGGATATATTCTAAACAGGATATTTTTTATCAAGTCTCTTTAAATTTGGGGCAAGGTATATCAGATCTCATCATCATTGAAGCTGTAGTAATAAATCACCAACATGCTTAAAAACTAAGCTTAAATTAATCATATTACACTTATTTTCAAATATTTCACTGTAAAAAAGTACTTCACGCTCTTATTTGATCAATTCAATAGATCCTTAAATTAACTTAATTTCTTAAAAATCATAATAACCCCATACATTTGAATGGTAAACATAACAGTCCTCATTATGAACACAAAATAATAATTAACTGATTCAGTGAAGTAATTCTAGAATGGGTGCATTTGCGGCATTCACTGTATTTTTGGTTATGACGATTTGCTGTTTGTGTAATTTTAGATTAGTGGGGTGCATCCGAGCCATGTTAGCGGGCACGTAAGTGTAGCGTGCTTGAAAGGTAATTCTTCCCCTCATCATACTCATGTGAGTATTAAATCCCTCCCATCTCAACTCTGGGGGTTTCAAAACCACTTCACTTACCGGAGGAGTGAAGATAGAAGTAGGGATGGCTGATGCGAAACTAATGTTTCGACGCGGTGTCGAGATCCCAAAGCGCAGAGGTTTCGAAACACTGCTCCGGAGTGTGATTCGAAACACCTATGTCACGTGACTATGGCGAAACAAAGCATCGGGGCATTTCACAAGTGTTTCGATATGGGGTGTGGATCGTGCCTTGGATTACCTATTGTAACAGGGCCTACGAGACGTGAGGCGAGCGGATCCAAGTGCAAGCTTTTATTAATAAACAGTCAAATCACAGGCAGGGTCAAACAACAGCAAACGGGTATGGCACGGGCAAGACACAAGAGTAATCCTAGGGCAAGCGTGGGTCTTAGATCGGCGAACAATATCCAGAGGGCTTGACAAGAGGGGTAATCCGATAACGTGAGCAGTAGTCCAAGCAGGAGCAAACAGAGTACAAAACGACAAGACTAAAGAGAGATCCAAGGCAGGCTAAACTTCAGGGCTGGCAGAAGAGACAATAAACGAGATACACAGGCTAGGATAAAGATACAAATGACTCAGGCAATAAACTAGACTTAGACTAAACTTAGACTCAGAAAACACTGAAGGGCTCCGTAGAGTAGCTATCACTGGGAGAGCAATAAACGCTAGACAATACTCGGCGATGAGAGAGAGGAAGTCCAAGGCTTATAAAGCGTGTCTGATGGGATTCAGCTGTTTAATCAGTGCAATGTATGATTGGTGACAGCTGTGTGATCAGTGCAATGGATGATGGGAAATGCAGTCCAGTGTGACGTGCAACAGTCTGTGTGGTGTGAGAGTCAATATGATGGAAGAGTGACCTCTGATGGCGAGTGGACGGAAGACCACGAACCGGATTCGTGACAGAGCCCCCCCCCTCCCAGATAGTACAATACAGGAGGGTGGTGGAGCGGAGGCAGAACAGGGGGAGGGATGGAGGGCCAGGTCCATGTGTAAGTAGAGGGACAGGTGAGGCAAAGCAGGATGCCAAGGAACCGAGAGCCAAGGTGTAGCCGGCAGAGCAGGAACCCAGGACAGATCCGGCAGTATAGGTGGAACTGAGGACCACCATGACAGAGCAGACGGAGCAGAAACCACCACGGCGGAGCAGAAGACCACCAGAGCCAGACAGCCGACCACCACGGTGGAGCAGATGGGGCAGAAGACCTCCACGGCAGAGCAGACAGAGCCAGAGCCCACCAGTGCGGAGCAGAAGACCTCCACGGCGGAGCAGACAGAGCAGGAGTCCACCAGTGCAGAGGAGACAGGGCAGAGGACCTCCACGGTGGAGCAGACAGAGCAGGAGCCCACCAGTGCGGAGCAGACAGGGCAGAAAACCTCCACGGCAGAGCAGACAGGGCAGAAGACCTCCACGGCAGAGCCCACCAGGGTGGAGCAGATGGAGCAGAAGCCCCTAGAGACTGGGACCTAGGGAAAACTGAGACACTAGAAACAGAGAGAGCATGTATGGACTCAAGAACCAAGGCAGGGAACATAGGAAGTCCATCAATATTTTCCCTGGTGGCAACTGAGCGGGCAGACAGTCCATAAGCAAACTCCCTAATAAAAACTGGACAGGCAGACAATTCAAAATTTAACTCATTGACTGGAACTGGACAGGGAGACAGTTCAAAATCTGACTCATTGACAGTGACTGGACAGACAGGCAGTTCAAAATTTGACTCATTGACTGGAACTGGACAGGAAAACAATTCACCCTCAGGCTCATTAGTTGAGACTGGACAGACACAAAGTTCAAAATCAGGTTTGTTAATTAACATGGGACAGACAGATGGTTCGAAATTAGACTTGGCATTGACAGAACCCGGATCAGCAGACAGTTCAAAGTCAGATTCGAAAGCTACATTCATACAGAAAGAGTGTTCATAACCAGGTTCATCGACTGAAACTGGACTGGTAGATTTTTCAGTGAGGAAAACAATGGCAGACAATTCACAGTCAGGCTCATTCATTGAAACAGGACAGACAGATAATTCAAAATCAAGAGCATTAGTGACAACTGAACAGGCAAACTCAGATTCATAGGTTGAAACCGGACAGACATATAGCTCAGGAGTAAACTCATTGACTGGAAGGGGACAGACAGACTGTTCACTAACGGTCTCTTTGGCAATGACAGGGTTAAAAGGGCATACAGAAGGTTCATTTAAGGCTTTCATGGCAGTGATAGGGTTAACGGGACAGATATAGGGTGCATTTATAGTTTCTGAGCTCAAGAAAGACAGTTCAGGTTTAGATTCCTTGACAGAGACAGGCAAGACAGACAGTTAGAAATCAGACACATTAGTTGAGACGAGACGGACAGACATTTCACAATCAGCCACCATGGCTGGTTCAGAACGGGCGAGAGTTCAGAGATAGCCTCCTCAGCCGGTTCAGAGCAGGGCAAATGTTCAAAAGCGGCCTCCGTGGCCGTGACAGAACAGGACGAGGATTCGCAGACGGCCTCCATAGCCGTGACAGGGCAAGACGAGGAATCACAGACGGCCTCCATAGCCCTGACAGGACAGAATGAGAGTTCATATGTGGGTACCACTGACACCTCTAGAGGGTCTGCAGCGGGTGCCGTCACCTCTACAGTACGGTTCTACAGTATTACCATCAGGATACAAGGAGAGTTCAGAGTGGCATAGCGACGCATTTTTTTTTATTTGACCAAAGATTGAGCTCATACACATGTGTACCGAGTTTGGTGAAGATATCTCATTTCGTTCAAGAGTTATACTTCGAGCAACATTTGGCTAACGTTAGCATAGACGCTAATTGGCGTAGTGTTTCGCGCGAAAATCGAAATTTCAACTTTTTTTTGATAATTATTGATATTCAGTGTCCAGAGAGCATTTCTGCAGTGGTTTGGTTCTGAACGGGCGAAAAACCTAGGACTAGTTCGCAAAAGTAGGTTTCAGATATCACTCAATTTTGCGGAAAAACCGTGCGTCGTAGAGAAAATCTGTCGCAATCCAGTTTTCTTTGTTCTCAAACAAGGATCGCAACGATGTAAAGTTTTTGAGTCTACGACAAATTGTGTACGAGCTATGGCCAAAAACGTCTGAAAATTTTGTCTTTTGCGCTGTAGCGCCACCTATGGGCCGATTAGGCTGAGACTTTGATACGTTCTCCCCAAATTGAGCTCTACGATCTGACCGAGTTTCAAGTCTCTAGCCCTTACGGTTTGGGCTGCACGATGCGTTTTACGGCGGAATAATAATAATAATAATAATAAATATAGCTGCAAGCAGCAATTACCGGGGTTCGAGCCTGAAGGTGGTAAAATTTTTGAGTCTAGGCCAACCTGGATGTATAGCTGACACTTAAACACATTGAAAATGGACAATAGGCTCACAGACACAGACACACACACATAGAAATGAAATGGTTAAAACACACACAAACACACACACACACAGAAATGAAATGGTTAAACTATCATATTAATAATCATTAAGCGTGCTTACACACACACACACACACACACACACACACACACACACACACAGAGACACACTCATATACGGACATACATGCAGACATATTTTGTTGCAGATATAGATATTTGAAATAAATGACAGGTGACAATTCTTTTTGCAAGTCTTTTATTTTTAAGAGGTTATATGTCATTTTCAGGTTTCCCTGTGATCATAATATGACAAAATTGTAAAAACCTACACATCTGTATGAACAACATGGTAAACCTGAATTAAATGTGATTTTAAATGTTATAACAGTGATTTTATAACATCTCCATCAGAAGACCATGGACTGTACTGTTTTATTGTTTAATAAGCCCATTAGTGGTCTTCCGCTGCCATCTAGTGGTTATAAATAGCAATTTCTCATACAACACTGTGTTTTTGACATTTATTACCATTATAGTGCTATTTTTTGCCCAATCTCTCTTAAATTATCAAAAAAATATATATAATTATTGACCTCGAGAGTCTAGAGAACAGTACTGCACTGATTTGATATGTGATGGATTCTATTGGTGGGATGTTAAATCCTATTGGAAAAATGCCCAAAACACACTACAAAAATACATTTTGTAATGGTTTTACTGGAAAAAGCTAATGGTTTATAATGGTATTATAATGGAAACCATTGGAATTTCTGTGATGGTTTCTATTGGGCTTCTATTGTTTTTTTAGCAGGGTCTTCACAGACTGTAGTCATGACAATGCCTTATTACCATTGCTAGACTATTTTATGTTACAGTTACAATTGTATTTAAAACAAAAACAAGTTAAAACTGACAAGAATCCATCCTAACAATCTGTTACCAGAATGACAATCACTGTATAAATCTGTTAGCATCACACGCTAGTTGCTTTCTGACTGTAAACCAGCAGCGAAGAGCCTACAAGACATGCACAAACAAGCCAAACTGACGATTAAACAGCAGTTTAACTTACCTTTCATAAAATAGTTCCTTCAAACAGCTCCAAGTCAAAGATGTCTTCTCAGGTGCAGAGCTTCCATCCAGTCCAAACAGGAGATGATCGTGACGCATCACGTGTGATGGATTAACGGGATTTTGAAATAATAATAATAATAATAATGGCATTATGTATTTAAATAGTCATCTATGACACGCTAAGCAATGCTCGTGGCAATTAGATTAACACACATCGATTTGAGAAATCCCGAAATGATGAGGACTTCCAGCTGTCAGCCAATCAACGGTCTGGATTCCATACACAAACATGAATATCAATGAGGAGGTGCAGTACCACGACCCACCTACAGGGGCGCTGTCTCGATACTCAGATTGAACACAAAATCAGGTAAATGTGAACTATGGGGATTTATGGAGAAATTTTGAATTTGAACTCCCCTTATGTGTAGAAACACTTCTACGTTGTCTGAATTATGAAAACACCGGCCCTGTCCTCATAGTGTGGTGTGTATTCATATGAAATGTCCTCGTAAACCACAAAAACCAACACACACATGCGCACACGCACACGCACGCACGCACGCACGCACACACACACACACACACACGCACGCACACACACACACACACACACACACACACACACACACACGCACAGAGAGAGAGAGAGATATACGGACATACATGCACACATATTTTGTTGCAGATATAGATATTTGAAATAAATGACAGGTGACAATACTTTTTGCAAGTCTTTTCTTTTTAAGAGGCTATATGTCATTTTCAGGTTTCTCTGTGATCATAATATGACAAAATTGTAAAAACCTACACATCTGTATGAACAACATGGTAAACTTGAATTAAATGTGATTTTAAATGTTATAACAGTGATTTTATAACATCTCCATCAGAAGACCATGGACAGCACTGTTTAGTGTTTAATAAGCCCATTAGTGGTCTTCCGCTGCCATCTAGTGGTTATAAATAGCATTTTTTCATGCAACACTGTGTTTTCGACATTTATTACCATTATAGTGCTATTTTTTGCCCAATCTCTCTTAAATTATCAACATTGTTTTACAATTATTGACCTCGAGAGTCTAGAGAACAGTACTGCACTGATTTGATTAATTTAGAGTTAAAAACTGAAGGCTAGTTGACAAAAGCATGTTTTTTAAATAATCTCAAATACTTAAAGAACAGTTTGATTAACAGCAGTGATCCTAGAGGCAAAGTTGATCAGAATTAGAAGATCCATCGTATGATATTAAGATATGGTGTATAAGTGAATATTATGAACGATTTATTGCAATTTGAGGTCAGTTAATATAGAAATACTGTGTTTTTGATGTCTTTTTACCTGTTATAGCGCCACCTATGGTCCGATCTCCATGAAACTTTGCATGCTTGTTAAGAGTCATGTGTCACATGTTTTCACCAAGGTTAGTAAAGTTTTGAGTTTTCGTTTACGTTTCATAGGCTTATGGTTATATGTGGCCACGCCTCCTTTTTAAATGACCCCGTTATAGCTAACCAAAGGACAAAATTCAACATTTTTTCGATGATTATTGATCTAGAGAGTCCAGAGAATATTACTGCAGTGGTTTGATCGAGATTGAGTAAAAAACCAGAGACTAGTTCGCAAAAGTAGGTTTTTGACATATTTGAGAATATTTAATGAATGATTTAATTTACAGCATTACTTCCAGAGGCAAAGTTGTTCAGAATGAGGAGATCTATCATATGATATGAAGATCTAGTGTTTGTGTGAATATATGAACATTATCTACAATTTTAGGTAATTTTATACACAAATATTGTGTTTTTGAGGCCTTTCTAACTGTTATAGCGCCACCTATGGTCCGATCTCCATGAAACTTTGTATGCTTGTTAAGAGTCATCTGATACATGTTTTCACCAAGTTTCGTAAAGTTTTGAGTTTTCGTTTAGGTTTCATAGGCTTATGGTTATATGTGGCCACGCCTCCTTTTAAAATGAGCCAGTTATAGCTAACCAAAGGACAAAATTCAACTTTTTTTCGATAATAATTGATCTAGAGAGTCCAGAGAATATTACTGCAGTGGTTTGATCGAGATTGAGTAAAAAACCAGAGACTAGTTCGCAAAAGTAGGTTTTTCACATAATTGTGAATATTTAATGAACGATTTGATTGACACCAATGGTTCTTGAGGCAAAGTTGTTTATTATGAGGAGATCTATCAAATGATATGCATATTGTGTGTATGTGTGAAACACCACGTGATTACAGAGCCAAAAAACTCGTTAGCGCCAACTAGTGACCGATTTCTTTCAAAATTCTTACAGACCTTTAGGGCCATGAGTCGAACATGCCCACCGAGTTTCGTTCCGATCAAACTCCGTTAACCTTGTCAAATTGGTGCTTAAACTTGTTTGGCCAATGGCGGCCATGTTTTTTGAGATATGCAAATGTCCTCATAATCGATTGTGCCCCTATGGGCCAAGATGCTGCATACCAATTTTGAAGTCGATCGGACCAACGGTTGCCTAGTTATAGCCATTTATATGTTTTTTCTGTCTTATAGCGCCCCCAAGTGTCAGAGCTGCGCACTTTTTTTTATTTGACCAAAGACTGAGCTCATACACATGTGTACCGAGTTTGGTGATGATATCTCATTTCGTTCAAGAGTTATACTTCAAGCAACATTTGGCTAACGTTAGCATAGACGCTAATTGGTGTACTGTTTCGCGCGAAAATCGAAATTTCCACTTTTTTTCGATAATTATTGATATTCAGTGTCCAGAGAGTATTTCTGCAGTGGTTTGGTTCTGAACGGGCGAAAAACCTAGGACTAGTTCGCAAAAGTAGGTTTGGCATATAGGTCCATTTTGCGGAAAAACCGTGCGTCGTAGAGAAAATCTGTCGGGAACCAGTTTCCTTTGGTCTGAACCAAGGATCGCAACGATGTAAAGTTTTTGAGTCTACGACAAACGGTGTACGAGCTATGGCCAAAAACGTCTAAAAATTTTGTCTTTTGCGCTGTAGCGCCACCTATGAGCCGATCGTGCTGATACTTTGATAGGATCTGCACTGACTGAGCTCTACAATCTGCCCGAGTTTCAAGTCTCGAGGTTCTACGGTTTGGGCTGCCCGATCCGTTCTAGGGCAGAAAAATAATAATAATAATAATAAATATAGCTGCAAGCAGCAATTACCGGGGTTCGAGCCTTAAGGGGGTAACATTTTATGGTCTAGGGCCAACCTGGATGTATAGCTGACAGTGAAACACATCGAAAAAATGGACAAGTAGGCTCACAGACACACAGACAAACACACAGAGAAAAATAGAAATGAAATGGTTAAACTATCATATTAATAATCAGTAAGCATGCTTACAACACACACATACACACACACAACACACACACATAACAGAGACACACACACATTCATTTTGTTGCAGATATAAGATATTTGAAATAAAGGTGACAATATTTTTTTGCAATTCTTCTTCCTTTTAAGAGTTTATATAGTCATCTTCAGGTTTCTCTGTGATCATAATATGGCAAAATTGTTAAAACCTACACATCTGTATGAACAACATGGTTAACTTGAATTAAATGTGATTTTAAATGTTATAACAGTGATTTTATTAACATCTCCATCAGAAGACCCATGGATGTACTGTTTTATTGTTTAATAAGCCCATTAGTGGTCTTTCGCTGCTATCTAGTGGTTATAAATAGCAAATTTCTCATACTACACTGTGTTTTAAAACCTTTTAATAATTATGTGTTATTTTTTTGCCCAATCTCTCTTTAATTTTTAATATTATGAACATATATCCAATTTGAGGTCATTTTACTACAGAAATTCTGTGTTTTTGAAGCCTTTATAACTTTTATAGCGCCACCTATGGTCCAATCTCCATGAATCTCTGCATGCTTGTTAAGAATAATCAGATACATGTTTTCACCAAGTTTCATAAAGTTTTGAGTTTTTAATTTAGGTTTTATAGGCTTATGGTTATATGTGGCCACGCCCCTTTATAAATGAGCCAATTATAGCTAACCAAAGGACAAAATTCAAAATTTTTTCGATGATTATTGATCTAGAGAGTCCAGAAGATTATAAACTGCAGTGTTTTTGATCGAGATTGAGTAAAAAACCAGAGACTAGTTTGCAAAAGTAGGTTTTTTTCAAATATTTGAGAATATTTAATGAAACGATTTAATTGATAGAATTAGTCCCAGAGGCAAAGTTGGTTCAGAATGAGGAGATCTATCATATGATATGAAGATCTAGTGTATGTGTGAATATATGAACATGTTCTATAATTTTAAGGACATTTTCTATACTAATTTTGTGTTTTCGATGTAAAGTTTTTGAGTCTACGACAAACGGTGTACGAGCTATGGCCAAAAATGTTCGAAAATTTAGTTTTTTTGGCGGTAGCGCCACCTTTGGGCCGATTGGGCTGAGGACTTTGATAGGTTCTCCCCAAATTGAGCTCTACGATCTGCCCGAGTTTCAAGTCTCTAGGCCTTACGGTTTGGGCTGCACGATCAGTTTTTAGGAAAAAAAAAATAAAAAATTATTGCAGGGGGAACTTTTAGGGGGTAACATTTTAGGGTTCTAGGCCAAACCTGGAATTATAGCTGACACTTACATTGAAAATGGACAATAGGCTCACAGACACAGACAACACACACACACACACACACACACAACACACACATAGAAATGAAATGGTTAAACTATCATATTAATAATCATTAAGCTTGCTTACACACACACACACACACAACACACACAGAGAGACACTCATATACGGACATACATGCACACATATTTGAAAATGGAAAAGTAGGCTCACAGACACACAGACAGAAAAAAATAGCATTGAAATGGTTAAAATCATAATTAATAATCAGTAAGCATGCTTACACACACACACACACACACACACACACACACACACACACACACACAGAGAGAGACACAGACACAGACATAGAAATTAAATGGAACCTATCATATTAATAATCATTAAGTTTGCTTACACACCACACACAAACACACACACAGAGAGACACACTCATATACGGACATACATGCACACATATTTTGTTGCAGATAAAGATATTTGAAATAAATGACAGGTGCAATATTTTTGCAAAGTCTTTTCTTTTTAAGAGTTTATATAGTCATTTTCAGGTTTCTCTGTGATCATAATATGACAAAATTGTAAAAACCTACACATCTGTATGAACAACATGGTAAACCTGAAATTAAATGTGATTTTAAATGTTATAACAGTGATTTTATAACATCTCCATCAGAAAACCCATGGACTGTACTGTTTTATTGTTTTAATAAGCCCATTAGTGGTCTTCCGCTTGCCATCTAGTGGTTATAAATAGCAATTTATCATACAACACTGTGTTTTTTGACATTTATTAACCATTATAGTGCTATTTTTTGCCCAATCTCTCTTAAATTATCAACATTTTTTTATAATTAATGACCTAGAGAGTCTAGAGAACAGTACTGCACTGATTTGATTGATTTTGATTTAAAAACTGAAGGCTAGTTGACAAAAGCATGTTTTTAAAATAATCTCAAATACTTAAAGAACAGTTTGATTGACAGCAGTGATCCTAGAGGCAAAGTTGATCAGAATTAGAAGATCCATGTATGATATTAAGATATGGTGTATAAGTGAATATTATGAACGATTTATTGCAATTTGAGGTCATTTAATATAGAAATACTGTGTTTTTGAGGCCTTTTTAACTGTTATAGCGCCATCTATGCTCCAATATTCATGAAACGTTGCATGCTTGTTAAGAGTCATTCTGACACACGGTTTTCACCAAGTTTCGTAACGTTTTGAGATTTCGTTTAGGTTTCATAAGCTTTTGGGTAATATGTGGCCATGACCCTTTTTAAATGACCCGTTTATAGCTAACCAAAGGACAAAATTCAACAATTTTTTTGATGATTATTGATCTAGAGAGTCCAGAGAATATTACTGCAGTGGTTTGATCGAGATTGAGTAAAAAACCAGAGACTAGTTCGCAAAAGAAGGTTTTTTAACATATTTGGAGAATATTTAATGAACGATTTGATTGACAGCAATGGTTCTTGAGGCAAAGTTGTTCATTATGAGGAGATTATCAAATGATATGCATATTGTGTGTATGTGTGAATATATGAACATGTTCTACAATTTTAGGTCATTTTATACAAAAATATTGTGTTTTTTGAGGCCTTCCTAACTGTTATAGCGCCACCTATGGATCCGATCTCCATGAAACTTTGTATGCTTGTTAAGAGTCATGTGACACATGTTTTCAACATGTTTTGTAAAGTTCTGAGTTTTCGTTTAGGTTTCATAGGCTTATGGTTATATGTGGCCACGCCTCCTTTTAAAATGAAACAGTTATAGCTAACCAAAGGACAAAATTCAACATTTGTTCGATAATAATTGATCTAGAGAGTCCAGAGAATATTACTGCAGTGGTTTGATCAAGATTGAGCGAAAAACCAGAGACTAGTTCGCAAAAGTAGGTTTTTGACTTATTTGTGAATAATTAATGAACGATTTGATTGACAGCAATGGTTCTTGAGGCAAAGTTGTTTCATTATGAGGAGATCTATCAAATGATATGCATATTGTGTGTATGTGTGAAAACACCACGTGATTACAGAGCCAAAAAATGTCGTTAGCGCCAATAGTGGGCCGATTTCTTTCAAAATTTTACAGACCTTTAGGGCCATGAGTCGAACATGCCCACCGAGTTTCGTTACGATCAAACTCCGTTAACCTTGTCTAATAGGTGCTTAAACTTGTTTGGCCAATGGCGGCCATGTTTTTTTGAGATACGCGAATGTCCTCATAATCGATTGTGCCCCTATGGACCAAGATGCTGCATACCAATTTTGAAGTCGATCGGACCAACGGTTGCCTAGTTATAGCCATTTATATGTTTTTTCTGTCTTATAGCGCCCCAAGAGGCAGAGCTGCACAATTTTTTTTATTTGACCAAAGATTGAGCTCATACACATGTTGTTACCGAGTTTGGTGATGATGTCTCATTCCGTTCAAGAGTTATACTTCAAGCAACATTTGGCTAACGTTAGCATAGAAGCTAATTGGCGTACTGTTTCGCGTGGGAAAATCGAAAATTTCTACTTTTTTTCGATTAATTATTGATATTCAGTGTCCAGAGAACATTTCTGCAGTGGTTTGGTTCTGAAGGGCGAAAAACCTAGGACTAGATCGCAAAAGTAGGTTTGAGATATAGGTCAATTTTGCGAAAAAAAACGTGCGGTCGTAGAGAAAATCTGTCACAATCCAGTTTTCTTTGTTCTGAACCAAGGATCGCAACGATGTAAAGTTTTTGAGTCTACGACAAACGGTGTACGAGCTATAGCCAAAAACGTCTGAAAATTTAGTTTTTTTTGCGCTGTAGCGCCACCTATGGGCCGATAGGGCTGAGACTTTGATAGGTTCTTCCCCAAATTGAGCTCTACGATCTGCCGAGTTTTCAAGTCTCTAGGCCTTTCGGTTTGGGCTGCACGATCAGTTTTAAGGAAGAAAAAAAAAATTATTGCCAATTATAATTAACAATATAGCTGCAAGCAGCAATTACCGGGGTTCGAGCCTGAAGGTGGGTAACATTTTAGAGTCTAGGCCAACCTGGATGTATAGCTGACACTTAAACACATTGAAAATGGACAATAGGCTCACCACACACACACACACACACACATAGAAATGAAATGGTTAAACTATATATTAATAATCAGTAAGCATGCTTACACACCACACACACACCCACACAGACACACACATAGAAATGAAATGGTTAAACTATCATATTAATAATCAGTAAGCATGCTTACACACACACACACACACACACACACAGACACACACATAGAAATGAAATGGTTAAACTATCATATTAATAATCAGTAAGCATGCTTACACACACACAAACACACACACACACAGACACACAAATAGAAATGAAATGGTTAAACTATCATATTAATAATCAGTAAGCATGCTTACACACACACAAACACACACACACACAGACACACACATAGAAATGAAATGGTTAAACTATCTTATTAATAATCAGTAAGCATGCTTACACACACACACACACACACACAGACACACACATAGAAATGAAATGGTTAAACTATCATATTAATAATCAGTAAGCATGCTTACACACACACACACACACACACACACAGACACACAAATAGAAATGAAATGGTTAAACTATCATATTAATAATCAGTAAGCATGCTTACACACACACACAAACACACACACACACACACACAAGACACACACATAGAAATTAAATGGTTTAAACTATCATATTAATAATCATTAAGCTTGCTTACACACCACACACACCACACACTAACACACACACAGACACACACACATAGAAATTAAATAGTTAAACTATCATATTAATAATCATGAAGCTTGCTTACACACACACACAACACACACACACACACACACGTTTGTTTTTTTGGTTTTACGGGGACTCTCCATAGGCGTAATGGTTTTTATACTGTACAAAACTGTGTGTGCTATTGCCCTTACACCTACCCTACACCTGAACTTAGCCCTCACAGGAGACTGTGTGCATCTTTAGATTTTCAAAAAAAACACCATTTAGTATGTTTTTTAAGCCTTTTGAATTACGGGGACATAGGCAGTGTCCTCATAAAAACACCTTCAAATTGTAATACCTCTGTCATACCCATGTCATTAAACAAATTTTGTCCCCGTAAACCACAAAAACCAGTACACACACACACACACACACACACATACACACACACACAGAACACACACATAGAAATTAAATAGTTAAACTATCATATTAATAATCATGAAAGGCTTGCTTACACACACACCACACACACCACAACACACACACCCACTCACTCACTCACAGAACCACACACTGTACTGTTTTATTGTTTAATAAGTCCATTAGTGGTCTTCCGCTGCCCATCTAGTGGTTTATAAATAGCAATTTTTTCATACAACACTGTGTTTTTTGACATTTATTACCATTATAGTGCTATTTTTTGCCCAATTTTCTTTAAATTTATATAAAAAAATATATAATTATTGACCTCGAGAGTCTAGAGAACAGTACTGCACTGATTTGATATGTGATGGATTCTGTTGGTGGGATGTTAAAATTATATTGGAAAAATGCCCAAAACACACTACAAAAATAAATTTTGTAATGGTTTTACTGGAAAAAGCTAATGGTTTATAATGGTTATTATAATGGAAACCATTGGAATTTCTGTGATGGTTTCTATTGGGCTTCTATTGTTTTTTTAGCAGGGTCTTCACAGACTGTATTCATGACAACGCCTTATTACGATTGCTAGACTATGTTATGTTACAGTTACAATTGTATTTAAAACAAAAAACAAGTTAAAACTGACAAGAATCCATCCTAACAATCTGTTACCAGAATGACAATCACTGTATAAATCTGTTAGCATCACACGCTAGCTGCTTTCTGACTGTAAACCAGCAGCAAAGAGCCTACAAGACATGCACAAACAAGCCAAACTGACGATTAAACAGCAGTTTTAACTTACCTTTTATAAAATAGCTCCTTCAAACAGCTCCAAGTCAAAGATGTCTTCTCAGGTGCAGAGCTTCCATCCAGTCCAACCAGGAGATGACCGTGACGCATCACGTGTGATGGATTAACGGGATTTTTGAAAATAATAATAATAATAAAATAATAATAATAATAATAATGGCATTATGTATTTAAATAGTCATCTATGATACGCTGAACAATGCACGCGGGCAATTAGATTAACACACATCGATTTGACAAATCCCAAAATTATGAGGACTTCCGGCTGTCAGTCAATCAATGGTCTGGATTCCATACAAAACATGAATATTAATGAGGAGGTGCCAGTACCACGACCCACCTACAGGGGTTTTCTTTTTAAGGTTTATATATTCATATTCAGCTTTCTCTGTGATCATAATATGACAAAAATTGTAAAAACCTACACATCTGTATGAACAACATGGTAAACCTGAATTAAATGTGATTTTAAATGTTATAACAGTGATTTTATAACATCTCCATCAGAAGACCCATGGACTGTACTGTTTTATTGTTTAATAAGCCCATTAGTGGTCTTCCGCTGCCATCTAGTGGTTATAAATAGCCTTTTTTCATACTACACTGTGTTTTAAACTTTATAACTATTATAGTGTTATTTTTTTGCCCAATCTCTCTTAAATTATCAACATTTTTTTTTATAATTGTTAACCTAGAGAGTCTAGAGAACAGTACTGCACTGATTTTGATTGATTTTGAGTTTAAAAACTGAAGGCTAGTTGACAAAAGCATGTTTTTTAAATAATCTCAAAATACTTAAAGAACAGTTTGATTGACAGCAGTGATCCTAGAGGCAAAGTTGATCAGAATTAGAAGATCCATCGTATGACATTAAGATATGGTGTATAAGTGAAATATTATAAACGATTTATTGCAATTTGAGGTCATTTAATATAGAAATACTGTGTTTTTGAGGCCTTTTTAACTGTTATAAGCGTTAACTATGCTCCAATCTTCATGAAACGTTGTATGCTTGTTAAGAGTCATGTGTCACATGTTTTCTCCATGTTTTGTAACGTTTTGAGAATTTCGTTTATGTTTCATAGGCTTATGGTTATATGTGTCCACGCCTCCTTTTTCAATGACCCCGTTATAGCTAACCAAAGGACAAAATTCAACATTTTTTCGATGATTATTGATCTAGATAGTCCAGAGAATATTACTGCAGTGGTTTGATCGAGATTGAGCGAAAAACCAGGGACTAGTTCGCAAAAGTATGTTTTTGACATATTTGAGAATATTTCATGAACGATTTAATTGACAGCATTAGTCCCAGAGACAAAGTTGTTCAGAATGAAGAGATCTATCATATGATATGAAGATCTAGTGTATGTGTGAATATATGAACATTATCTACAATTTGAGGTCATTTTAAACAGAAATACTGTGTTTTTTGAGGCCTTTTTAACTGTTTTAGCGCCACCTAAGGTCCGATCTCCATGAAACGTTGTATGCTTGTTAAGAGTCATGTGTCACATGTTTTTCACCAAGTTTCGTAAAGTTTTGAGTTTTCGTTTAGGTTTCATAGGCTTATGGTTATATGTAGCCACGCCTCCTTTTTAAATGACCCCGTTATAGCTAACCAAAGGGCAAAATTCAACATTTTTTTCGATAATAATTGATCTAGAGAGTCCAGAGAATATTACTGCCGTGGTTTGATCGAGGATTGAGCGGAAAAACCAGGGATAGTTCGCAAAAGTAGGTTTTTCACATATTTGTGAAATTTAATGAACGATTTGATTGACACCAATGGTTCTTGAGGCAAAGTTGCTCATTATGAGGAGATCTATCAAATGATATGCATATTGTGTGTATGTGTGAAAACACCACGTGATTACAGAGCCAAAAAACTCGTTAGCGCCAACTAGTGGCCGATTTCTTTCAAAAATTCTTACAGACCTTATGGCCATGAGTCGAACATGCCCCCCGAGTTTCGTTCTGATCAAACTCAGTTTAACCTGGTCAAATTAGTGATTAAAACTTGTTTGGCCAATGGCGGCCATGTTTTTTTGAGATTATGCAAATGTCCTCATTATCGATTGTGCCCCTATGGACCAAGATGCTGCATACCAATTTTGAAGTCGATCGGACCAACGGTTGCCTAGTTATAGTCATTTATATGTTTTTTCTGTCTTATAGCGCCCCCAAGTGGCAGAGTTGCGCAGTTTTTTTTTATTTGACCAAAAAATTGAGCTCATACACATGTGTACCGAGTTTGGTGATGATATCTCATTCCGTTCAAGAGTTATACTTCAAGCAACATTTGGCTAACGTTAGCATAGACGCTAATTGGCATACTGTTTCACAACGAAAATCGAAATTTCTACTTTTTTTCGATAATTATTGAATTCAGTGTCCAGAGAGTATTTCTGCAGTGGTTTGGTTCTGAAACGGGGCGAAAAACCTAGGACTAGTTCGTCAAAGTAGGTTTGGGATATAGGTCAATTTTGCGGAAAAACCGTGCGTCGTAGGAGAAAATCTGTCACAATCCAGTTTTCTTTGTTCTGAACCAAGGATCGCAACGATGTAAAGTTTTTGGAGTCTACGACAAACCGTGTACGAGCTATGGCCAAAAACGTCTGAAAATTTAGCTTTCTGCGCTGTTGCGCCACCGTTAGGCCGATTTAGCCGATTCTTTGTATCTGAGTAGCGAGCAAGACTACTACCTTCTGACCGAGTTTCAGCTCTCGAGGTTCTACGGTTTGTTCTGCCCGTTGCGTTTTACGGCGGAATAATAATAATAATAATAATAATAATAAAAATTGAGCAAATACAATAGGGTTTCAGCACTACGTGCTCGAACCCCTAAATATAGCTGCAAGCAGCAATTACCGGGGTTCGAGCCTGAAGGTGGTAACATTTTAGAGTCTAGGCCAACCTGGATGTATAGCTGGCACTTAAACACATTGAAAATGGGACAATAGGCTCACACACACACACCACACACACACACATAGAAATTAAATGGTTAAACCTATCATATTAATAATCAGTAAGGCATGCTTACCACACACACACACACACACACACACACAGACACACACATAGAAATGAAATGGTTAAACTATCATATTAATAATCAAGTAAGCATGCTTACACACACACACACACACACACACACAGACACACACATAGAAATGAAATGGTTAAAACTATCATATTAATAATCAGTAAGCATGCTTAACACACACACAAACACACACACACAACCAGACAACACAAATAGAAATGAAATGGTTAAACTATCATATTAATAATCAGTAAGCATGCTTACACACACACAAACACACACACACACACACAGAACACACATAGAAATGAAATGGTTAAACTATCATATTAATAATCAGTAAGCATGCTTACACACACACACACACACACACACACAGAGACACACACATAGAAATGAAATGGTTAAACTATCATATTAATAATCAGTAAGCATGCTTACACACACACACACACACACACACACACACACAGACACACACATAGAAATGAAATGGTTAAACTATCATATTAATAATCAGTAAGCATGCTTACACACACACACACACCACAAGACACACACATAGAAATGAAATGGTTAAACTATCATATTAAAATCAGTAAGCAGCTTAACACACACACACACACACACACACAGACAACAAATAGAAATGAAATGGTTAAACTTTATATTAATAATCAGTAAGCATGCTTACACACACACAAAACACACACACACAGACACACAAATAGAAATGAAATGGTTTAAACTATCATATTAATAATCATTAAGCTTGCTTAACACACACACACACACACACATACACACACACACAGACAACACACACATAGAAATTAAATAGTTAAACTTATCATATTAATAATCATGAAGCTTGCTTACACACACAACACACACAAACACACACACACACACACAACACACAACACACTCACTTCATCACTCACTCAAGACACACACACACTGTACTTTTTTATTGTTTAATAAGTCCATTAGTGGTCTTCCGCTGCCATCTAGTGGTTATAAATAGCAATTTTTCATACAACACTGTGTTTTTGACTTTATTACCATTATAGTGCTATTTTTTGCCCAATTTCTCTTAAATTATATATAAAAAATATATAATTATTGACCTCGAGTCTAGAGAACAGTACTGCACTGATTTGATATGTGATGGATTCTGTTGGTGGGATGTTAAATTATATTGGAAAAATTGCCCCAAAACACACTACAAAAATAAATTTTGTAATGGTTTTACTGGAAAAAGCTAATGGTTTATAATGGTATTATAATGGAAACCATTGGAATTTCTGTGATGGTTTCTATTGGGCTTCTATTGTTTTTTTTAGCAGGGTCTTCACAGACTGTATTCATGACAACGCCTTATTACGATTGCTAGACTATGTTATGTTACAGTTACAATTGCATTTAAAACAAAAACAAGTTAAAACTGACAAGAATCCATCCTAACCAATCTGTTACCAGAATGACAATCACTGTATAAATCTGTTAGCATCACACACTAGCTGCTTTCTGACTGTAAACCAGCAGCAAAGAGCCTACAAGACATGCACAAACAAGCCAAACTGACGATTAAACAGCAGTTTAACTTACCTTTCATAAAATAGTTCCTTCAAACAGCTCCAAGTCAAAGATGTCTTCTCAGGTGCAGAGCTTCCATCCAGTCCAACCAGGAGATGACCGTGACGCATCACGTGTGATGGATTAACGGGATTTTTGAAATAATAATAATTAATAATAATTAATAATAATAATAATAATGGCATTATGTATTTAAATAGTCATCTATGATACGCTGAACAATGCACGCGGCAATTAGATTAACACACATCGATTTGAAAAATCCCAAAATTATGAGGACTTCCGGCTGTCAGTCAATCAATGGTCTGGATTCCATACACAAACATGAATATTAATGAGGAGGTGCAGTACCACGACCCACCTACAGGGGTTTTCTTTTTAAGAGTTTATATAGTCATATTCAGCTTTCTCTGTGATCATAATATGACAAAATTGTAAAAACCTACACATCTGTATGAACAACATGGTAAACCTGAATTAAATGTGATTTTAAATGTTAATAACAGGTGATTTTATAACATCTCCATCAGAAAGACCCATGGACTGTACTGTTTTATTGTTTAATAAGGCCCATTAGTGGTCTTCCGCTGCCATCTAGTGGTTATAAATAGCACTTTTTTTCATACTACACTGTGTTTTAAACTTTATAACTATTATAGTGTTATTTTTTGCCCAATCTCTCTTAAATTTATCAAATTTTTTTATAATTATTGACCTCGAGAGTCATCGAGAGAACAGTACTGCACTGATTTGATTGATTTTGAGTTAAAAACTGAAGGCTAGTTGACAAAAGCATGTTTTTTAAATAATCTCCAAATACTTAAAGAACAGTTTGATTGACAGCAGTGATCCTAGAGGCAAAGTTGATCAGAATTAGAAGATCCATCGTATGACATTAAGATATGGTGTATAAGTGAATATTATAAACGATTTATTGCAATTTGAGGTCATTTAATATAGAAATACTGTGTTTTTGAGGCCTTTTTAACTGTTTATAGCGTTAACTATGCTCCAATCTTCATGAAACGTTGTATGCTTTGTTAAGAGTCATGTGTCACATGTTTTCTCCATGTTTTGTAACGTTTTGAGATTTCGTTTATTGTTTCATAGGCTTATGGTTATATGTGTCCACGCCTCCTTTTTCAATGACCCCGTTATAGCTAACCAAAGGACAAAATTCAACATTTTTTCGATGATTATTGATCTAGAGAGTCCAGAGAATATTACTGCAGTGGTTTTGATCGAGATTGAGCGAAAAAACCAGGGACTAGTTCGCAAAAGTAGGTTTTTGACATATTTGAGAATATTTCATGAACGATTTAATTGACAGCATTAGTCCCAGAGACAAAGTTGTTCAGATTGAAGAGATCTATAATATGATATGAAGATCTAGTGTATGTGTGAATATATGAACATTATCTACAATTTGAGGTCATTTTAAAACAGAAATACTGTGTTTTTGAGGCCTTTTTAAATTGTTATAGCGCCACCTAAGGTCCGATCTCCATGAAACGTTGTATGCTTGTTAAGAGTCATGTGTCACATGTTTTTCACCAAGTTTCGTAAAGTTTTGAGTTTTCGTTTAGGTTTCATAGGCTTATGGTTATATGTAGCCACGCCTCCTTTTTAAATGACCCCGTTATAGCTAACCAAAGGGCAAAATTCAACATTTTTTCGATAATAATTGATCTAGAGAGTCCAGAGAATATTACTGCCGTGGTTTGATCGAGATTGAGCGAAAAAAACCAGGGACTAGTTCGCAAAAGTAGGTTTTTCACATATTTGTGAATATTTAATGAACGATTTGATTGACACCAATGGGTTCCTGAGGCAAAGTTGCTCATTATGAGGAGATCTATCAAATGATATGCATATTGTGTGTATGTGTGAAAAACCACGTGATTACAGAGCCCAAAAAACTCGTTAGCGCCAAACTAGTGGCCGATTTCTTTCAAAATTCTTCAGACCTTTATGGCCATGAGTCGAACATGCCCACCGAGTTTCGTTCTGATCAAACTCAGTTAACCTGGTCAAATTAGTGATTAAACTTGTTTTTGGCCAATGGCGGCCATGTTTTTTGAGATATGCAAATGTCCTCATTATCGATTGTGCCCCTATGGACCAAGATGCTGCATACCAATTTTGAAGTCGATCGGGACCAACGGTTTGCCTAGTTTATAGTCATTTATATTGTTTTTTCTGTCTTATAGCGCCCCCAAGTGGCAGAGCTGCGCAGTTTTTTTTATTTGACCAAAGATTGAGCTCATACACATGTGTACCGAGTTTGGTGATGATATCTCATTTCGTTCAAGAGTTATACTTCAAGCAACATTTGGCTAACGTTAGCATAGACGCTAATTGGCATACTGTTTCACACGAAAATCGAAATTTCTACTTTTTTTCGATAATTATTGTTATTCAGTGTCCAGAGAGTATTTTGCAGTGGGTTTGGTTCTGAAACGGGCGAAAAACCTAGGACTAGTTCGTCAAAGTAGGTTTGGGATATTGGTCAATTTTGCGGAAAAAACCGGTGCGTCGTAGAGAAAATCCGTCACAATCCAGTTTTCTTTGTTCTGACCCAAGGATCGCAACGATGTAAAGTTTTTGAGTCTACGACAAACGGTGTACGAGCTATGGCCAAAAACGTCTAAAAATTTTGTCCTTTGCGCTGTAGCGCCACCTATGACCCGATCGGGCTGATTTTTGATAGGATCTGCACTGACTGAGCTTACAATCTGCCCGAGTTTCAAGTCTCGAGGTTCTACGGTTTTGTTCTGCCCGATCCGTTCTAGGGCAGAAAAATAATAAAATAATAATAATAATAAAAATCTGAGCAAATACAATAGGGTTTCAGCACTACGTGCTCGAACCCCTAAATATAGCTGCAAGCAGCAATTACCGGGGTTCGAGCCTGAAGGGGGTAACATTTTAGGGGTCTAGGCCAACCTGGATGTATAGCTGACACTTAATCACATTGAAAATGGACAATAGGATCACAGACACACACACACACACACACAGACAGACACAGACATAGAAATGAAATGGTTAAACTATCATATTAATAATCATTAAGCTTGCTTACACACACACACACACACACACACACACACACACAGAGACACACACATAGAAATGAAATGGTTAACCTATCATATTAATAATCATTAAGCTTCTTACACACACCAAAAACACACAACACACACACACAGAGACACAGACACAGACATAGAAATGAAAATGGTTAAACCTATCATATTAATAATAATTAAGCTTGCTTTACACACACACCACACACACACACACACAGACAGAGACATAGAAATGAAATGGTTAAACTATCATATTAATAATCATTAAGCTTGCTTACACACACACACACAGGACCACACAGACACAGAC